>PVJN01013365.1:0-17704 GCA_004026805.1 Lasiurus borealis | reverse complement strand
AAGTTGTTAGACAAGACAATTGACTCAAATGGAGTCACTTAAGCTAAGCCTCACGCCACCAAACTGACGCCTGCAGTTCCCATCTCTCCCAGAAGCGAATCTTAAGCCAGCCAATCAGGAATCGTCTGGTCAGCAGGCCCCTTGGGAAACACCTTTGTTACATGTCTGACCAGAGACATACAAGGCACTGCATCCCAAGAAGCTCACTCTGTCCTTGGACAGTTTGACTGAGAACATTTTTTTAAAAAATATTTTTTTTATTGATTTTTTTACAGAGAGGAAGGGAGAGGGATAGAGAGTCAGAAACATCGATGAGAGAGAGACATCGATCAGCTGCCTCCCACTGGGGATGTGCCCGCAACCAATGCACGTGCCCTTGACTGGAATCGAACTTGGGACCTTTCAGTTCGCAGGCCGACACTCTATCCACTGAGCCAAACCGGTCTCGGCGATTCCTTCAGTTTTAATGACATTGGAGGGTGAGGTGCAGTCTGAAAAAGTGACTTGAACCAAGCCCTGGGAAAACTCTCTTTATGCATTTGGGAGAGAAGAGAGCCAGTGAAGAAAAATGAGAGAGAGAAAGGCGAGGAATGGAAAATCAGTAGAGAGGGGAGTTCCACATGTCAAGATGGAAGAGGGTTTCAAGAAAGAAAGTAATGGTTTCCTCTTCGGAAAGTTAATGGAAAACCTAGTTTGCTGAGGGCAGAGAGAGCCATTCATTTAGCGGCATGAAAGGCTTTAGTGACTTGGTCAGACCAGTTTCAGGAGAACAGACGAGCAAGGCTAGATCAGAGTGGTCCGGAGGGTGACAGGGGTTATAGACAGCACGTTGGAGAAGACTGACTGACAGCAGAGGACACACACAAAAGGGATGAGCTCTGAGCTTTAACTGCTGGATTGCACTTAACTAGGGCGAGTTAGAAGGTCATCTTCCCAGAGAAAAATCCAGAAAGGAACCAGGGGGTGCACCAGGGGTGTCTTAGGGGAAAACATCTGTCACTGATTTTGAACAGAGAGTAGATGGGCTGGGTCGTGAGTAGAAAAAGGCAAGAAAGACGGTGTGTTTCTATTTGGCCACGCTACAGAAACACCTAGAAACAATGAGCGTACCAGCTTCGATGCGGCTCTGGACCTGTGCCTTGAAAAGCACATCTCTCTTTGAAACATTTCACGGTGGCGACTTTGGGGGTTTCTACACCAGTGACTACGTCCCTCCCCGCCCTGTTTCTTATTATAGCCTCCAGGTTTCCCGCAGAACTGATCTGAAGAAAATCCTGCTGAAGGAACAGATTGCAAATGCCACCTTTAGTAGCTCCGAACTTTCCAGGATTTGCACAATTTTCATTTTCTGGTGATCAGCCAGGATGTATTTTATAAGGCTCAATCCTGAAGAGGAGCAGCTAATTTCTACTTCCCTCAGAAGAGCAAACCTGGTCCTTGCAGCAGGCACCAGAGATGACTTTGAGGGGAGTCATGTACCCCAGAAGGAAAGGATTCCTTGCCAAGCACAGGTGTCTTTGCCGGACCGGAACTGTGTCACCCTGATGGGGGATCTGTGAATAAGGATTTGAACTACATACATGCAAAGTAAGTCACATCACAGATTAAGAAAATGGTAGTCAACTTTATTAAAGTTCCTAGGTGGTGATGCAGTCAAGAGTTAATAAATGTATAGACCCGAGCTATGGGTATGGCTAAATTTAATTATATGGTACGTGCAAGCATTCAGTTTTATGAAGGTGAAAATAGAATACCTTGCAATAAAATGAACACTGGCATAAAGTGTTCAAGTTTGCAGACTTAATGTGCTTCAAAATAGCTTCATTTTTATCACCATTCAATTGCAAAGAAAAAAAAATCAAACTCATCTGGGAATTAATATCTGAAATAGAGAATGACAACATGAAGTTTTCTATTTCCGAAGGCATGGGAAATTAATGGTAGGGAGAATGATCATATGAAATTTATTTGATGACAGTTAACAGCTTCTCCCCAAGTGGTCTTTAAAACAAATACACATACACCATTTAAGATCTCTCTAGAATGATAGAAAAAGATGTGAAATTACAAATAGAAGCAACACATTCCAGTCCTCTGACCTCCCTTCTCTACCTCCCTCAACATCTAACCTGCTACTGTGATACCTCAAATTCTAATTCTATGATATGTTCAAAAATACAATGCACCCTTTGAAAACAGGTAAGTAGCTGTGTAGGTATGATGCAAAATAAAATATGATAGCAAGCACCTACAAAATTTAAGACAAAATATCCAAATTATGTGGCAGACTGAATGAGAAAATGGAATAAAATATAGTTGAGCAAGGTTTTGTGAAGAATTCCTGATTATTCAGTTCCTTCAATAGATTCTGACAGCTAAATCAAAGTTTCAGGCCAAATAACATTTATTTTTAAACCTGGTGGCTTCGCTGAAATGAACAGGATTAACCAAATGATTGGCAAAATTGTGTTGTGTGTGTGCAATGGGAAATGGTTTCAGGTGACACGGCTGTCCCAGATGTATGTGAGACACAGCTGAGACGCCATCTGTGGTCCTCATGCCTTGTTATGTGGGTTTGCAGAAAGCATAGCTACCCCTGTTTGTCTTTTCTCAGGAAGCATGGCATCACAGTAATGAGCAGATTTGCATCCAGCCTGTTCTGGGTTCCAGCACTGTGGTAAGACCTTGGACAAGTTTCTTAATCTTGTTTGGCCTTCGCTTTCTCATCTATAGAACGGCAGAATATGATCGCGCCAACCCAATAATGCTACATCATCATATGTGGAGTAAAGTGGTACCTCGAGATACGAGTGCCCTAACATATGAGATTTTTGAGATACAAGCCATAGAGCAAGCTATTTTTGCTTTGAAATACGAGCAACATTTGAGATAGGAGTAATCTCAAGGATCGGCCGGCTGCACACGACCCACCAGTTTACTGCGACTCGAGCGTCTCCTAGTTTCCCATGCCTCAAGGTTTCGGAACGAATTAAACTTGTATCTCGAGGTACCATTGTACTTTATAAAATATTTTGCATGTATACAGTACCTGATGGATGCTGTTGCTAGATATTTCTCATTATCGTTGTTATTAATACATGTATGAAACTTAACTGCCTCCCCACACATCACTGAGTTTCCCATATGTAAGAGTCTTTGAGAACTTCAAAAGCTAAAACCAGTGGATTCGCTGATGTTGAGAGGATGTTAGCTGATTCAGGAAAGCAAGTGATTTTTTATTTATTGTTTATTTTTTTTAATGTATTTTATTGATTTTTTTACAGAGAGGAAGGGAGAGGGATAGGAAGTCAGAAACATCAATGAGAGAGAGACATCGATCTGCCGCCTCCAGCACACCCTACACTGGAGATGTGCCCGCAAGCAAGGTACATGCCCCCGACCAGAATCAAAACTGGGACCTTTCAGTCCGCAGGCCAACACTCTATCTACTGAGCCAAACTGGTCTCAGCGCAAGCCAATTTTTAAATGAAATTAAATGCTTATTGACATCATCTAACCTGGGACTATGTATTATTTAACTACTGTTTTCTTATTTAAAACTAGAGGCCCGGTGCACAAAATGCATGCACGGGTAGGGTCCCTAGGCCTGGCCGGCGATCAGGGCCAATCTCCAGGGCAACTAGTGGTATGATTGGGGGCCCGCTTATACCTGCCTTGTGCTGGCACTGCCCTCTTACTGGCCTTTCTCCCACCCCCCCCCACCACCACTGGTCGGGCCATGCAGATTGGGGGTAGCTCCAGGGTTGAGTGTCTGCCTCCTAATGGTCAATGCGCATCATAGTAACAGTTGTTCTGCAGGTCATTATGCTGTCCAGTCAATTTGCATATTAGGGTTTTATATAAATAGAAAACACACAAGTCTAGTTATCACTTTAGAAAAGATAGATTCCAGACCTCAGAGTCAATTTTAGCAGCATATGTTAAAATAGATCATATATATCAGCATTTTCAGGCATTTAAAATAATAATAACAAAATATTATAGGGGGGGCAATGGGGAGATATGTATTCATGTAACACAATAAAAATATATTATAGGATATTTGTTACTTTAGAATTACTTCTCCCATTGTGCATATAAAAACATGAAATATTTTTTGTGAAGAATGTAAAATATTTAGACTTAAATTTTATTTTATTTTATTTTATTAGAGAATTGTAAAAATGGAATTTAAGTCTTCCTGATTTGCAATGACCCATAACCCAATCAATTAACAGTTCAAATTGATTAGATTATTGGTTGGGATAGATAATCTGATTCCAACCCCAATGGTCAACTGAAGTTACAAGCTGGAGAATAAAGGCTGTGCTGAAAGTCACTTAGTGTGAAAACACTCTTTTAAGATGAGTCTCAGAAACAATGGTGAGCAAAACAGATTGGCACGAATGAGCCTGCCATTAGGTTCCATCTAGGTCAAGTTCAAATGCAAACATTCATCTATGCTGTGATGACCTTGGAGTAGGAGGGTGGGAAGTAAATGGAAGATTGGGTTGGAGAGACTTTCTGAGGGCAGGTAATAGTCTTTTATTTAAATCGGGGTGCTGATGAAAAGGTGTGTATACTCTGAAAAAAACACAATTATGATTTGTGGCCTTTTCTGTATACAATAAATCTTTTTTTTAATATATTTTATTGATTTTTCACAGAGAGGAAGGGAGAGGGATAGGAAGTCAGAAACATCGATGAGAGAGAGACATCGATCAGCCACCTCCTGCACACCCCACACTGGAGATGTGCCTGCAAGCATGGTCCATGCCCCCCACCAGAATCGAACCCAGGACCTTTCAGTCCGCAGGCCGACGCTCTATCCACTGAGCCAAACCGGTCTCGGCTGTATACAATAAATCTTACACAAATAACAGCTCCTCTCCACCCCCATTTCGACAAAACTCTGTTTCTGTTACATGGAGAAGTTTGTTGTTGAACCTTCTCCTGTGTTTGCCCATCTGTGTACTCCATGCTTCATATAAAGTAGAAAGCCTTGCTCCATTCCTTCCGCTGCTTTCCGATTAGATCTCTTTTGCTCTGGCAGTCAGTTCCTTTGTCTGCCCCTCACACCCTCTCCTCCCAGGTCTCTAGCAGGCTGGGCAGGCGGCCCATTCCTGCATTTTTCCACCCGCTGCCAATCAGGGCGCTGCCAGTCCTCCCGCCTCCCATTGTCCGGCACAGTGGCAGCGCTCTGAGCCCACCAGCTTGGCAGCCTTCAATGCCTCCCCCCGGGGCCCTGCAATCTCGTTTCTGCGATGGCCCCGGGGCCTGCCAGGCCTGGGTCACTGCCAGGTCCCCTGGGAGAGGTTCTCGCCCTGGCACCGTCCAGCCAGGCTGGTATTATTGTGATCATGGGGAACGGGCTTTCCATCCATCTCGCTGCTGTCAAAGGCTCTCCTACCCTCCATTCCCACCGCCTTTTAATTTTCACTTTTCACTGCGAGCAAAACAAAACACACGCGCGGTTTAGAATCACTCCCATTTAACATTCGCAGGGGCAAAAAAACACATTAAAAAATGACAAAAAAGGCAGAAAAAAGAAAATTGGCAGGAGCTGAGTGCCCTTGAAAGCCTCCGCTGCCTGCGGGCCTCGCTTTTGTTCCGTTTCCCTCTTTACCCCCTTCCCTCTTCCTGGGGCCGGAGGACAATCCTCGGGGTGATCGTTTTCAATGCGTCTCCCACGAGTCAAGGAACCGTGGGCTTTAACCTCTGGTTGCTAGCAGCTTGGCGCACCATTAAGTCAGTCGTCAGGAGCTGGAGAGCTATTCAACCCAAAATAACTGTTTTTGGAAATGGTGATTGCACGCTGCACCCACTAGTGAAGTCATAGTCAAGAGGGCATTAATCTGTTTTTCCTCCGAGACCAAGTGTTTTTGCGGAACTTTGTAACTTGAAGTCTTCCATTACCCAGGCCATTACTAGATGGGAGTTCTAAATTACCCCTATCCTTTAACATGATCGGGAAAATAGACATTCAGACATGGAAGGAGATGGAGCTTCAGAACGGGATGTGTGTCTAGTTTGCACTGAGCTAACTATTTAAGACACGTGGAAAAGAAGATGCCTTGAGCAATGAACAGACTTGTAAGTGAAGGACAATTTTAGGAGCTGCATAAAAATGACTATGGTAGCTCAGCCAGCTTGGTTCAGTGGTTGAGCATCAAACCATGAACCAGGAGGTCCCAGTTCCATTTCCGTTCAGGTTGCAGGCTTGATCCCCAGTAGGGAGCGTGCAGGAAGCAGCTGATCAATGATTCTCTCTCATCATTGATGTTTCTCTCTCTCTCTCTCCAAAATCAACAAAAGTATATATATATATATATAGTTTTAATATATTTGATTGATTTTTTACAGAGAGGAAGGGAGAGGGAGAGAAAGTCAGAAACATCAATGAAACATCGATCAGCCGCCTCCTGCACGCCCCCCACTGGAGATGCGCCCGCAACCAATGCACATGCCCCTGACCGGAATCGAACCTGGGACCTCCCAGTCCGCAGGCCGACGCTCTATCCACTGAGCCAAACCGGTATCGGCAACAAAAGTATATTTAAAAAATGACTAAGGTAGGCAGCCTCCAGGATGGTCTCCAATAGCCTCTGCTTCTTGGAATCCGCACCTTGAACAAGGCCTTCCACTTCAGGGTGTTCGAGCTTATGAAGTGCTTCTAATGAACAGAATAAAACAAAAATGATGGGGTGTCTCTTCCAAAATGAAGTTACTAAGAGCCTGTGTCTTCTGTCTGAACCCCCTCTTGGGCACTGTGGCTTGCTTGCTCAGAGGAAGTCAGCTGCCATGCAGTCAATTGCCCTATGGATATTCATCCCCACAGGGGAAGGAATTGAAGGTGGTCCCCAAGGATAACTTCTAACCAGGACCTGAACCCTCATTCCAGTTGCCCTCAAGGAACTAAGTCCCGTGAACCATTATGTGCATGACCTTGGAAGTGTTGACATGACTGTACCCTAATCCCAGCCTTCTGAGACATGGGGGGAAGGGAGGGATGAGCAGAGAACTCAGCTACGCCACACCCAGATCCTGGGCCACAGGACTGTGAGGTCATGTTTATTGTTGTAAACCACTATGCATTAAAATCATTTTCCATTCAGCAATAAACAATAGCCAACATAACAACAGTAATATTGACTTCTTACCATTGTTTGCTAGTGTTTTCTAGGTGGACATTTTTATGTATTTTACCTCATCTCATCTTCAAAACAAACATATGTCATAAATACGACCACATCCGCTTTTTTGAGATGAGAAAATTGAGACTCAAACAACTGTGCAGGTTGTCTGTGCTCACCCAGCTTCTAAGTGGCAGAGCTGGTGTCTGAACCCTGCTAATTCGAACCTTGTGTTTTCCCAAAGGAAAGTGCTTTGTACATTTAAAGGTAACACAGGCACATGTTCCTGGGATGTAGGGAGTGGGTATCTTTGGAAACCACTGTTCTATCTCCCATAGCACTTTTTGGGGGCATGAGGGAAAGTGAAGGGAGAGAAATAAGAAAAGGAGGTTCAGGAGGAAGGCTTATTTAAAAAAAAAAATATATATATATATATATTTTATTGATTTTTTACAGAGAGGAAGGGAGAGGGATAGAGAGCTAGAAACATGGATCAGAGAGAGACATTGATCAGCTTCCTCCTGCACGCTCCTCACTAGGGATGTGCCCACAACCAAGATAACATGACCCTGACCGGAATCGAACCTGGGACCTTTCAGTCTGCAGGCCGACGCTCTATCCACTGAGCCAAACTGGTCTTGGCAGAAAAAAGGCTTCTAATATGAGAATCCACGGAAGTTTATTTGGATTTGGGAGAAAACATAAGGTCATGTTGTTGTCTGACCCTGTTCGTTATAATGGCAGGAAACTTCTTGATTGACAAGCCTACACATGAATGGACTTGAATGGCTCACTCATACACCCATGTCACATCCTCACATACTCAAGGTCACATACTACCATCATCTATCTATTCAAGGGAAGTAATGAAGTAAAAGTGAAGTCACTATTTCTGTGTCCAGCACTAGTGGTCACTGGGCCTCTGGGGATAGGATTATTTTCAATGCACTGGTAGTCCTCAAAAAGTTTTGATGCCTTTGACTTTGCAGTTGGGTGAAATTTGGCCTTTTTGACTTTAAAGGATAGCTTGAAATAGAAACAAGACTTAAGAAGATGCAGTTGATTTATATTGGATATAGAAGACAGAGTGGAGAAGGACTCCAGGATTAATCTGTCTATTTCTCTCTCCTCAGGTGGGAAAATGGAGTTATCTAATGGAGAAAAAAACTCACTGCTCAGAGAAGAACCAAAATTAGTGTGTCCTGTTGCCAACTACAATTTGTGCACTTTATTGGTTTGGGTGGAAATAACTCAGGGTAAAATAACAACAAAAGTCTCCTAAGAAGCTCCATTTTCCTCCCAGAAATAACGATCTAATGGATTATGTGATTGCCTAAAGAATTCAAAACGTATTGATGATCGGTTCTAATAAAAGTAGGTACAATTTTTTTTAAATCAAAGAGCTGATGCTTGCCCTCAATGATCTCATTATTATCAATAAGCATTTAACACCTGCCAGCAACGGTCTGGTATTAAAGATTCCAAAGAAGAAGAAAAAGACTCAGAAAAAATCATTGTTTTTCTCATTATTATGTTTTATGGTAAATTAGTGAAAATAAAAAAGAAAATGCCAGAGGGTTCTAAACTCTGCCATTTACCTGTGTGTTACGTACATCAATTTAATTACTATCTTGAGGTTTTATTTTATTTTTTCCTTCATCCATGCTCCTATTTACAATCTCCTTAGAAAATGCAGGTAATTCACTCAGATTAATTCCTCGGAGGGCTTCTGGCCAGGGTCCCTGCTGTTTAAAAACAACAACAACCAAATGTACCCACTGTGCTGTGCTTTAAATTTCAATCAGAGAATAATGTCAGTTTGATTAGAGGAAACTCTCAGAGACCTCCAGAAAAAGAGCCATTTTCTTGTATTTGAAATTAATGAATTTTCTAGTTATTTAATCAAAAGCCTATTTAATCCCAATGATGTGACTGACCTCCTACCAAGTGCCATGGGGATACAGAATTGCATGCGGGCTTGACTTCCAAGAAAAACAACACGTGGAAACGCACCAAAGGTAAAAAAATAAAAAATAAAAATAAAGTAGAGCAGATTTAAAGGAGACCAGGAATTTTGATTCAGTTATTCCTTAAATATGAAAGAATTGACCTCTTTATAGTTTTTCTAAGTGCCAAGCTCTTTCGCCTACATCATTTCTTGGCCAGCTACGACTAAATAGGAGCCAAGTTCAATTCTCTATAAATATCGGCTTTCTAGTTACTCCTTTTTAGTATTTATCATAATTTACTTGCAGGCCTTATTCTAGGTCAGGTGATTTTGTAATTAGTCCACAAATATTTACTCGCTTTACATGTTTTTTATGTCTTCTTAAACGTATTTTTATTTATTTCAGAGGGGAGGGGACAGAAACATCAATGATGAGAATCATTGATTGGCTGCCTCCTGCATGCCCTCTACTGAAAATCAATCCTAAAACCTGGGCAAGTGCCCTTACCAGGAATAGAACCATTACCTCCTGGGTCATACACTGAGCCACACTGGCTGGGCTGCTTCCATATTTTCAAAATGTGTGTTTATCTGCCACTTTCCTCCCACTACAGCCACCAAAAAAAACTCTGAAAAAAAAACAGAGAAGCCCTATCTTCATTGAGTGAATTAAGTAAGAAAAAAGAAAATTTTCAAATTCGCTCTGGAGAAACAGAAAAGTCACATGTTAAATGGTCCAATATTTCTTAATCATCTCTGTTGGGTAGTACCCATCAATTGTGTACAATATTCTTTCTCCAGCATCCAGCATGGTATCTGACATATATCTAGCAATTAAATGTCAGTTCTTTAACCAAGTAATGAAGGGAATGGATTTTTTTTAAAACACACTTCAGGTCCTATAGATCAGAAGTATAGGATTATATTTTATTTAGAAAATTAACTACCTCCATTGCTTAATAACATATTAGTTTTCCTTTTGAATGGGTTAAGAATGATACTCCTATGACAAGTTTCCCAGGACAGCCCTCAGCCAATGACTAGCTGACATGACAATGCAAAGAACAAATCTCTGGCCAGTTCTTGGACCAAGTCGGAAGGACCCTCCGGGTTTCGAACTCCCACGTGGAGAGACGGCTGAAGCCCTGTCACATCTGAGTTACAGCTCATCCCGTCCCGCTGGCCAACCCTCCTCTCTTTCCTCCCATCGCACAGGCGGCGACTCCAGGAGTGTTTCCTAATAACTCCCTAGGAAACTCAGCTCGCTATCAGAGTTGGCTTTTTGAGGAACTCAAGCTATTTCTGTCGGTGCCAGGAGTATTGTGACACAGCAGATTCGAGGATGGCGTTTTGGAACTGGATGACTTGCCACCAGCTGGTGAGAAGAGACCCCCCCCCGCTGACTGTAGGTGGAGCACAGAGAGTCCCTGGCACTTGATATCAGTGCAATTGTCAAAACTGTCACCAGTAATGAACGGAGATAGTACACTGGTACGTGCAAATGCGTTTGCTGCTTCCGTGGATCCAGCAGGAGAGAACCAGCAACTAGAAGAACAGTGGAACTGATTGCTGCTCTTGATTGCGTGGGAAACAGACAAGACATCTGGGAGAGCGATTAATCAAAGATTCCAGGCTGAGTGCCATTCGCTGTTCAGAAAGACGAGTGGCCCGAGGTTAGGATGTACATGAATATGGATGAGGTGTAGAAGGTGAGGGGACAGGAACACTTGGGGTAGGAGCCTGGGGGAAATCAAAAGGGACGAGAGATAAAATGGGGAGATCTTCAGATCCTATTACAGCCACCACCAAAGCGCATTCACTGTGGAAAAGTAGGAAGACGACTAGAGAAGTTTGTTTTTTAACCTTGTTCTGTGTTTTCCCGTCTGTCATCATACGTGGAGCGCATGTGCAGGTGTGTGTCTGCACTGTCTGACAGAGGGCGTCTGCCATCCCCGTTATCAGCCAGAGCGTGTCACTTGCCAACGTGGGATGTCACTTGACCTCACTTCATTTCAAGGGAACTGCTCTATGGCAGAGGTGGGAGAGGAATGGGCCCTGGTTATGGGTTGCACAGGTCATGTGATGTACCCACAGCCCGGAAGCTGCCAGCCAAACTGAGCGATGGAACAGGCACTTTATGGCACCAGCCTGAGGACAACATCTTGAGAACATGTACAGCCATCCTCTAGGCCCTAGAGTCCAGGGCGTAATGTACATTTGATTGATTTATGTATGTATGTATTGATTTATGTATGTATTTGTGCATTTAAATAATAAATATTCAGAAAGGGAGGCAGCTTTAGACTCACCCGGATGGAGGTCTGAGGACTTGGTGGAGACTGCAATGATGGGCAACATCTCCCTCTTTTTTTTTCCCTCACACAAGTGGTCACTCCAAAAAGCATTTCCCCATAAACCTGCTTCCCACGTAACTCAGTGATCAACATCCATTCTCCATGACACAGGATTAGACATTCTGTCTGCTTTCCCAATAGGCCATGCTCTCAATGGATCGGTGTCTTTAAACTCCATCAGCTTCGACTCTGAACGCCTGAATCCTCTCCTCTTGCAAATGCTCCCCCTCTGCCGATGGCATCAGCTATGGCAGATGGGCTGTTATGGCTCGCAAGCCAAAAGTACTTACTATCAGTTATTTTACGGGGACATTTTTCCAACCCCTTATTTCGATGATGTCCCTTCTACAGTGTACAAACATTTCCACAGATGGAAAGTTTCAGCTCCACCTTCTCTCTTTATTTTGTTCTGCTATTAATTTTTATGTTTTGGAATCTGTATGCGAATTAAAATAATACATCAGACACTTCCCATTCCCAAGTCCAGAGCCACCGAAATCACTTCTGGTATTAATTATCCTTGCCTAATGCTACTGATTTAACAACAACTTTTAAGAGATAAAGGGGGAAAAATGCTGTCTGTCTGTCTCAGTCCTCCACCGAGTAAAATGCACTAATAGAGAGGCATGGAAAAGGAAAAAAAAATAACCAGTGTAATTGCTTCTGAGACCTATTAGCATAAACCATCAGAAGCTTGACTTTCTGTTTGCTAAACTGTTTTAGACAAGCTAATTACATTAAAGTGCTTGGTATTTCCAAGTTACTGCATAATGTCATGAGTCTTAGATGATTTAGTCTGGTTGTGCACTTGATAGCGGAATCAATGAAAATGCGCTCAAATTAAAGGCGGGGGGGGGGGAGATTTTCAAAGACATGTGTGGGAGGTCTGGCCAGAACTGACTTTAGTTCCGGACTGCAGGGAGACTGCAGAAAGCAGAGAAAGCACAGACAAGTTTCACCGTTGCTCTTTTAGTTACAAAAGCCTGGGGATTCTAGGCTCCTGTTTAAAAAAATGAAATGGAGTTTAGGCACAGCCACTGGGGCTCAGGGGTTGAGTGTGGACCTAGGGTTCAATTCCTGGTCAAGGCACATGGCCAGGTTGCAGGTTCCTTCCCCAGTAGGCGGGTGCAGGTGGCAGCCAATCAATGTTTTTTTCTTATCGATGTTGCTATCCCTCTCTCCCTTCCTTTCTGAAATATATATATATGTACTAGAGGCCCTTTGCACGGATTCATGTACAGGTGAGGCCCCTCAGCCTGGCCTGCACCCCCTCACAATCCGGGAATCCTTGGGGGGTGGTGTCAGACTGCCGGGTTTTGGCCTGATCCCCAAAGGCCAAGCTGAAACCTGGCTGTGTGACATCCCTGTCTTTCCCTCCGCCCCACCCCACAATGTGACAGTGCCAAAGCAGGAGGCGGCCGGGGAGGAGCGCAGCTGGGGCCAGGTGCATACAGTAGGTCTATGGTAGTAACAATTAGCATGTTGATCAGCATAGATAAGTACATGTTATAATCTGGTTTATCTGCATTTTCACCATGGCTGTTCTCTCCCTTGCTCACAAGTGACTTGGTCTGGTAGAACTTTCATACAACGAACTTGGAAAAAGCAGTAAACCACAGGGGAAGAAGTTCAGACCCAGAAAGGGACAGATTTTCTGTCGCAGATTTATGAACGTATTAAATATTAAAGGGATAATCTCTATTGCTTTGTAGCTTAAGCAGCAACAAATGAGTGTTAGGATTGATTGAATGCTTGCACTTTACTTCAATGTTTAATTTGTTTTGAACTGTTTATGGAAAACATGTGTAAAAGGAATAGAAATGTTCTATCAAGAAGTATGTCTTCCACAAGCTGCACTTGGAGGTGACATGGTCATATATATATATGTATGTATGTGTGTGTGTGTGTGTGTGTGTGTGTGTGTGTGTGAGTATGGTTAGCAAATCAAAATCAAGACGTAGATTCAATGGAGAAAGCACATAAATCAGATTTAGATCACCTTGCTTAATTTGTTTGTTTCTTTGTTTGCTTGTTTTGTTAATCCTCACCCAAGGATATATATATATACATTTTTTTATTGTGTTACATGTATACATATCTCCCCATTGCCCCTCCTCCCTCCCAGGAATACCCCTACCCTCCCCCCCCCGTGTCTATGTTCATTGGCTATGTTTATATGTATAGATACAAGTCCTTTGATTGATCTCTTATCTATCCCACCTCTCCTTAATCTTCCTGCTATAATTTCACAGTCTGTTTGATGCTTTACTGACTCTGTATCTATCCTTTTGTTCATCAGTTTACAATGTTCTTTATTATCCACAAATGAGTGAGATCATGTGGTGCTTCTCCTTCATTGACTGGCTTATTTCACTGAGCATAAGGCTCTCCAGTTCCAAGGATATTTTTGCATTGATTTTCAGGGAGAGAGGAAGGAGGGGGAGAGACAGAGAGAGATAAACATTGATGTGAGAAAGACATATCAATTGGTTGATTCCCACATGTACCCCAACCGGGGCCTGGGATTGGGCCTGCAATCCACATATATATCAATCCTGCACCGGAGGTACATGCCCTGGATTGGAATCGAACCTGTGACCCTTCAGTCCATGGGCCAATGCTCTATCCACCGAGGGCTGGATTGGCTGGATTGCCTGATTTTAATTTTGGTTTGATCATCTCCTGAATATATGGCCTTCTATAATTTCCTTAAATTCTCTATTTTATCATCCACAAAATTATTGCAAAACTCAAAGTTGAGTGCGTGTGTAACTTAAATTTGAACCCAAATTATATAAGCCTCATAAGTGATTGCAAGAATGAAGGTATGATCGATCAATTCACAAGACAGCAAATATTTGGAGCATGTGCTTGGTGATAAAAAAGAAGCCAAGTATGGAATAAAACAAACATTTTCATATACATTATAAGTCATATCTAAAAGCCAATGCAAACTTTACACTAATAATTCCACTACTAAAAAATTCCCCAAGGTTGATAAGAAATATGTGTATATTCAGAATCATCAACAGTGTCCAAAACATATATATATTTTCTCTTTTGCATTATTGTATTTAATTTTTGTTACCTGAACATGTGTTTGGTGTGGAATAAATATAAAAAAAAACATAAGCTAAATTATTTCAACAAGTAATAAATTAATTGTTCTCTCTGTATTAATATAGATAATATTTTATAGCCTTTATTTTGTTTTCTTTATTATGCCCAATTTTGACTATCAATTTATCTTAAAAATCAATTGCCAAGGCTTTTCGTAATGATCTATTCATTTGTTTATTCATGCATCATTACCAGTTTAGTTGCTGTCCCTGTATAACATATTTTAGTGCACTAGAAAAATAAAATGAGATCATAATCATTTAGTAAGTAGACTTGTAAAGATCTAAAGTGATAAGTAGAGTTTAATAATCATATGTAGAACAAGGCAGGATTTCCAGAAAAATAATCTTCAAGTTATTTTTGAGGTTATCTTATTAGTAGTATTACTGTATCTACTTACTATTTTTAAATTCCACATTAATGGAATTTATTAGAGATAGTCTTGGTTAAACAAAATTGCAGAGGTACTTGATTGTAAGATTTCTAGAACTTGCACTGTGGTGTCAGGTATTCTCACTCTTATCAAGCAATAGGTTTTGATACATGTGATCATAAAATTATTGATTTTTTTCCTTCTAATGAATCTCTAGAGATTAGGTTTCTACAGAAAAGCATTACATTGAGTAATCATATATCATCTCATACACATACTAACAACAATGAACCATTTTTACCAAAAGTATCAGAACTATACTAATAGTAGCCAAATTTTCACTCTAAAATATCTCTAAGAGGCTTTATAACTCATTACCATACATTTGAAACACACCAATGATATATTTAAAGAAATCATCTGCTTTGTTTGCCCTTTTCAAACACCAGCCATCAGAGCTATTTTACCCTCCATAATTGTACACAGAGAAGGAGAAGCCCCTTCTTGCACAAAGCACATGTATGAAAAGAGAATTACCTTTTACTGGCCATGTTATCTGTATCCACAATATTAATATTATGGACCTGTTTTATAAATCATATTTTCCTTAGCTATACTGCTGCAACTAATTTTCAAATAGACCAAGTGTGATGAGAAGACAGAGACTGGGGATGTTTTTCTCACCATGCCTGCTTACTTATGTCATCTTCACCAGAAGATAAGGTATTTTGGTTAGCTTTCTTTATTGATTTAAAGAGAGAAGGAGAGAGGGAGGGAGGAAGGGAGGGAAGGAGGGAGGGAGAGAGAGGAAGAGATTGAGATTGATTGGTTGCCTCCTATACTCACCCCAACCAGAGATTTGACCCCAACCTGGGTATGTGCCCTGACCTGGGATCCAGCCCACGACCTTTAAGTGTCTGTTGCAATGCTCCAGCCAAATGACTCACCCAGCCAGGGTTCTACTCAAGCTTTTAAAATGCTGGGATGTGCTAAAGGAAATGTACTGAAATGGCTTAAGCGGGAGTTGGTCGATGTGATTAGGCCTTCTGAGGTTCACTGCACTTATCTATAGAAGAAAGGAACTTTGCATAGACTTAGGACAGAAGGTGATTTTGCAAACTGGCCACAGGGTGGTTGTGAAATCCAACTGAGAGCAAGGAGCTCCCCCAAATTAGGCTCTTATCTCCCACAAGAAATGGAAATTGGGCATCCTCCTAAGGACACAGTTTTGAGTCTTGGTCTGACGGAAGCTCTCCCTGAGTTTGTCAATCCTCCATGCAGGAATTTGGAGGGATTATTTGCTTTGAGTATTGTGTAGTTCTTGGAAGCCAACCACATTCTACTTCTGTTGTTCAAATCTTTTAAAATATATATTTTATTGATTTTTTACAGAGAGGAAGGGAGAGAGATAGAAAGTCAGAAACAACGATGAGAGACATCAATCAGCTGCCTCCTGCATGCCCCACAGTGGAGATGTGCCTGCAACCAGGGTACATGCCCCCAACCGGAATCGAACCTGGGACCTTTCAGTCTGCAGGCCGACGCTCTATCCACTGAGCCAAACCGGTCTCGGCTCAAATCTTTATAACCATGGACATGAGATAGTTTGTTATATAGATACTAGCAAGCAAAAGGTTTTCATCTCTTAGGAGCCATGTTTTCTGTACCCTACATAAGCTGTTGATTTGCTCAATCTTGGGGTAAGGTTTGGAGGAAGCTTCTTAGTTTAAAGATCCAGTGCTGGTTGCTAACGATATCACTGAATATCCGAGGACAATTAGTCAAACTTTGGACACAATGCACCTTTCAAGTGACAGATCGCAGCTGTTTAGGACAACATTCAATTTACAGGAACCGGCAATTACGCCTTTTGGCACCGAGCACAGATTGTGCGGACCATATCCACGGCCACAACCATCTGTTTGACAACACTGGCTGACTCTTCCCTGGAAAATTCTGGTTGATGAAAAGCGAATGTCTGTCATTTCCTCTCCTTTGTGTGTTTGAAAGTAACGCGGAATTCTGTTGTCCAGACTAAACATACATTTCTGGCCCGCAGGCATGGATGACTGTCAAGCTTTACGGGTCCCTGAAGGATCTGTGCCTCGTTTTTCTAACTCATCCTAAACTAACTGTGCTTCTTTCACCATGTCCTGCTCCTGAATGTCTTCGCTTGCGCAGGCTCACTCCTCTCCCCCAAGTAATCTCCTTTTTATGTCCATCTGAGATCTTCTATTACTTCTTCAATACCTATTTCAGAGGTCTTATGTTCTGAGGTTTCCCAGCTCACGACCTTTGAGACAATGGCTCGTTAGATTTATGGTTCTTACCATGCACTATTATAATTGCCTATCCCGCCTTCTCCCCACTACACATGTGAGTTCTCTGAGGCTAGGAATCAATACATATCACATCATTATACACGAGGGAAGCTGAGCCTACTCAGGGATGTATTCAGAAATTGAAATGTTAAGAAATATATATACATATACATCCACACCTACTTTACATGATTAAAAAATTTAAAAGGTTATTTCAATTAAGCAACAGGGATGTTTTAGGGAATAAGAAAGCTTCATCAAGCTGTCTCTCCTGAATGAATGGTATCAAAACACATTAGAGTCTAGCAAACTATTCCACACTTTGAATAATATTAATCAAAGGGATAATAATAGCTACCATTCTTAACACTATTAAATGCCTCCTATGCATTATTTCATTTAAGATCATAGTTTCCCAGTGAGGAGGGAGAGTATTTCCCTCATCATTTTCCTAT
>PVJN01013364.1:0-48955 GCA_004026805.1 Lasiurus borealis | reverse complement strand
TTTTCTCCTTCCACCTAGGTGATTTGTTGCATGTAGGCACAAATCCTGACTCAATCCATAAAACTTACTAACACTGTTCATGTGAACTCAGTCTTCCCTGAGGTTCTGCCTAGCCCAACCTGCCCACACCGATCAGAGCCCACCCTCAAGCAGCTCCAAGCTCAGTGCTCCCATATCATAGTCCTTCCATGTGACTGCATCCTTGACACACCTGGAGGGTAGGCTCAGCCAACACTGATGCACCTTTACAGCAGTTCTGACTCTGGAATGCCAACACCTTCAAACTAACAATCTAACAACAGTTGGAGTCAGGTCTTGCAGACATCTGGGCTGTAGGCCAACCCCACCCAGTAGTGAACTCACAGCATCAGTGGCCCAACTATTACAGCAGGGTGCAAAAAATCCACATAGGGGACCCCCCTGGAATACTTGGCTTTGGTGACCAGTGGGGATTTTGCAACTGTCCCCCACAGGACACCTTCTACATGCTATCATCATTTCAAGACTGTGAGACATAGTTGACCTATTTAATATGAAGAAACAAACACAGTGAGATAGACAAAATTTGGAGAGGGGATATATTCTAAAACAAACAAACAAACAAACAAAAAACAAAAGACAAAATCCCAGAAAACAAAGGAAATGAAATGGAGTTAAGCATTCTTTTAGATAAAGAAATCAATGTAGTGATTATAAACATGATCACAAAATTCAGGAAAAGAATGGATTAATTCAGTGAGAACTTTAACAGGGAGATAAAAATAATATTAAAAAGAACCAATCAGAACTAAAGGATGGAATAGCTGAAGTGAAAAATACATCAGAGACAATGAGCAGTAGAATAGATGATGAGAAGAATGTATCAGTCATTTGGAAGATACAGTTGTGGAAATCACCCAATCAGAACACTGAAAGGAAAATATTTTTTATAAAGGATAGTTTAAGGAACCTCTATGACAACATAAAGTGTACTAATATCCACATCATAGGGGTAACAGAGGAAGGGGGGAGAGAGAGAAATAGAGGTAGAGATAGAGATAGAGATAGAGATAGAGAGAGACAGGAAAATTATTTGAAGAAATAATAGTTTCTTCACTAAGACACATCATAATTAAAGTGTACAAAGACACACTCAGTGTACAAAGTTAAAGTTAAAGGCAAAGAAAGAATCTTAACAGCAATAACAGAAATATATCTATTTACATACAAGGAAATCTGCATAAGGCTATAAGCCGATTTTTCAGGAGGAACTTTGCAGGCCAGAAGGCATGATATGTTTAAAGTAGCAAAAGGAAAAAATCTACAAGGAAGGATACAATCAGCAATGAAATCTCTCAGAATTGAAGGAGAGATAAAGTGTTTCTGAGATGAGCAAAAGCTAAAGGACTCCATCATAACTAAAATGACATTAGAAGAAATGTAAAGATAACTTTTTAAAGTGGAAAATAAAAGGTGAAAACCAGGAATAAGAGAATATATGAAAGAAAAATTCTCACTGGTAAAGAAAGCATATTGTAAAAGTAGTGGATCAACCCTTATAAAATTAGTATAAATGTTAAAAGACAAAACTAGTAAAATTATTTTATCTACAATAATTATGGGGTACACACACATATACAAAAGTAGTAAAATATGATGTAAAAATCAAAATGGGCACGGTAAGGGAAAATATGGGTCTTTTAGAATGTGTTTGAACTATAGCAGCCATCAATTTAAAATAGACTAATACATACATACGTTTTTATATGGGAATTACATGGTAACCACAAATTCAAAACCTAGAATAGATGCATAACAAATGAAGAGAAAAGAATACAACCATAATGTTAAAGAACATCGATAATCAAGGAAGAGAGCAAGAGAAGGAACAGAAAAAAAAAGCCACAAAACAATCCAAACAAACCAGAAAAGTATTAATGAAATATAAATAAGTACATAGCTATCAATAATTTAAATATAAATGAACTAAATGTTCCAATCAAAATACATTGGGTGGCAAAATTGATTTTTAAAAAAATCAATCAGATATAGAAAAAATGGCGGCAGAATAGATGGGACTTGTCTGCAGCCTTATGGCTGGGATGACAGAGCAGCTGAGAGTCACACTGGGAGTGTTTGTTGGCAAATTAAGAGTCAGTTATCCTCCAGGACAAGGTGGGGGACTGCTGGATGGGGCTCTTGTGATCAGGCAGCCCCACTGCCACGGGGTTTTTGCCTGGTGGAGTCACCAGTGTGAACAAGCTACAGCTGCAGCACCCACCAAACAGCGGGGGACCCAGAACACTACTCTCCAATCGGCATAGACACTGGGACTCAGAGGAGCTCCACACGCTACACAGAAAGGTCAGATTTTGCCTGGGATAAATTTGTGCCTTTAAACCAACATAGGAGAGAGAACTACATAACCAGACACCAGAGAAAAAAGACTATGGGCAGGCAAAGAAAGAGACAAAATATGACAGAAAAGCAGGTATCACCAGAAAAGGAAGTAAAAGAAATAAAAGGAATAGACCTGCCAGAGAAAGAGTTCAGGAAAAATGGTTATAAGGTGGCTGAAAAGAATGGAAGACAAAATCGACAATGTGAGAAAGAGCCAAGAGGAAATGAAGAAGACCCAAGAGGAGATGAAGAAGAGGCAAGAAGAAATGAAGAATAATCATGAAGAAATGAAAAATGACATCACTGCTATAAAGAACTAAATAGAAAGCATCAAAAGTAGACTAGAAGCCGAGACCAGTTTTGCTCAGTGGATAGAGTATCGGCTTGCGGACTGAAAGGTCCCGGGTTCGATTCCGGTTGGGAGCATGTACCTTGCTTGCGGGCACATCTCCACAGTGGGTCCTGCAGGAGGAGGCGGCTGATCAATGTCTCTCTCTCATTGATGTTTCTGACTTTCTATCTCTCTCCCTTCCTCTCTGTAAAAAATCAATAATATATATATATATATATATATATATATATATATATATATAGACTAGAAGAAGCAGAGGACCACATCAATGAGCTAGAAGACATGGTAGGAAAAAATACCCAAGTACAGCAGGTTCTAGAAAAAAAATTAAAAAGCAAGAGGAGAGCCTAAGGGAACTTTGGGATAATATGAAGAAAAACAACATCCACAAAATTGGGGTTTCAGAAAGAGTGGAAACTGAGCAAGGATTAGAAAACCTGTCTGAAGAAATAATGACAAAAAACTTCCCCCAAATAGGAAAGAAAAACCCACACAAATCCAAGAATCTCACAGAGTCCCAAGCAAAATGAACCCCCAAAAAACCAACACCAAGGCACATTATAATTAAATTGGCAAACACCAATGACAAAGTAAGAATCTTAAAAGTGGCCAGAGAGAAACAGAAAGTTACCTACAAAAGAACCCCCATAAGACTAACTACTGATTTCTCAACAGAAACTCATCAGGCCAGAAGAGAATGTAATGAAATATACAAAGTCATGCAAAAGAAGGGTCTGAATCTAGGAATTCTATACCCAGCAAAGCTTTCAATCAAAACTGAAGGCAAAATCAGGAGCTTCATAGACAAAAAAGGACTAAGGGAATATATTATCATCAAACTAGCAATGCAAGAAATGTTAAAGGGTCTGCTGTAAGAAAAAAAATAGGAAGCAAAGAAGGAACTCGGGGATAAAGACTAAAAATGGCGACAGATAAGTACCTATCAATAATAACTTTAAATGGAAACAGATTAAATTATCCAATCAAAAGATATAGGGTAACTGATTGGATAAGAAAATATGATCCATATATCTGCTGTATACAAGAAACCCACCTCAGAAAAAGAGATGCACACAGATTAAGGGTTAAGGGATGGAAGATGGTATTTCAGGCAAATGGAAATTAAAAAAAAAAGCTGGGGTTGCAATAATTATATCTGACAAATTAGATCTCAAAGTGAAGGACATAACAAGAGATAAAGAAGGCCAGTTCATAATACTAATGGGAACAATCCAACAATAAGAAGTACCTCTGGTAAACATATATGCACCCAATATAGGAGCACATAAATGCATAAAACAACTCCTGGAGGATATTAAGGAAGAGATTGACAACAATACAATCATAGTAGGAGAATTTAATACCCCACTATCACCACTGGACAAATCCTCTAAACAAATAATCAGCAAAGAAACATCAATCCTACATGACCCACTAGACCAGATGGAATTAATTGACATATTCAGAACATTTCAATACAAAGCCACAGAAGAATATACGTTCTTCTCCAGTGCACATCGGTCATTTCAAAGATAGACCATATGTTGGGTCATAGGAAAAGTCTATTAAAAGTCAAGAAGATGGAAAGCATATCAAGCAATTTTGTCAGATCACATGGACATAAAAATGGAAATCAACTACAATAAAACAATACAAAGAAATGAACCACATGGAGACTAAACAGCATGCTATTAAACAATGACTGGGTAACCAGAGAGATCAAGGAAGAAATAAAAAACATAATAGCAACAAATGACAATGACAACACAATAATACAAAATTTATGGGACACAGTGAAAGCAGTCTTGAGATGGAAGTTCATAGCTCTACAAGCCTACTGCAAAACACAGGAAACAGTGGTAATAAATTACCTAACCCTACAACTCCAAGAGCTAGAAAGAGAGCAACAAGAAAAGCCCAATGTATGCAGAAGGAAGGAAATAGTAAAGATCAGAGCGGAAATAAACAACATGGTGACCAAAGGAACAATTCAAACGATCAATAAAACCAATAGCTGGTTCTTTGAAAGGATAAACAAGATTGATGGACCTCTAGCCAGGCTCACCAAGAAGCAAAGAGAGAAGACCCAAATAAACAAAATCAGAAATGGAAGAGGAGAAATAACAACAGACCCTGCCGAAATACAAAGGATTGTTAAAAAATACTATGAACAACTCTATTCCAACAAATTTGAAAACCTGCAAGAAATTGACATACTCCTAGAAAAATATAACCTTCCAAAACTCAATCAGGAAGAATCTAAACATCTCAATAGTCCAAGAGCTATGTACGAAATTGAAGCAGTCATCAAAAAGCTTCCAGCAAACAAAAGCCCAGGACCAGATGGCTACACAGGAGAGTTTTACCAAACATTCAAGGAAGAATGGAAACCTATCCTCCTCAGACTATTCAAAAATATTCAAGAAGAAGCAACACTTCCACACACCTTTTATGAAGCAAGTATCCCCCTGATACTGAAACCAGATAAAGACAACACAAGGAAATAGAATTATAGGCCAACACCTGTCATGAACACAGTTGCCAAAATCCTCAACAAAATTCTAGCAAATCGGATCCAGCAGTACATCAGAAAGATTATACACCATGACCAAGTAGGTTTCTTCCCCGGAATGGAAGGATGGTACAATATCCACAAATCAATAAAAGCGATACATTTCATAAACAAATTGAGAGATAAAAATCACATAGTCATATCAATTGATGCAGAAAAAGCATTTGACAAAATCCACCACCGTTTCTTGATAAAAACTCTCAGCAAGTTAGGAATAGAAGGATCACACTTCAATATCGTAAAAGCCACATATGATAAATCCACAGCTAACATCATACTCAATGGGAAAATACTAAAACCATTTCCCCTAAGAACATGAATAAGACAGGGATGCCCACTCTCACCTCTCCTATGAGATATAGTTTTGGAAGCATTAGCCATTGTAATTCGACAAGAAGAAGAAATAAAAGGTATCTAAATTGGAAAAGAAGAAGTAAACTGTCCTTATTTGCAGATGACTTGATACTTTACATAAAAAAAACGTAAGGACTCCATTCCAAAACTAATTGACTTATTAAATGAATTTGGCAATGTAGCAGGATAAAAAATTAATGCCAAGAAATCTGTGGCATTTATATACACTAATAGTGAAATTACAGAAAGAGACACTAAAAAAGCAATTCCATATACCATCGCACCAAAAAAATTAAGATACCTAGGAATAAACCTAACTAAGGAGGTAAAAGACCTATATATAGAAAACTACAGGACACTGAAACAAGAGATAGAGGAAGATGTAATCAGATGGAAGAGCATACCATTCTCATGAATTGTGAGAATCAACATCATTAAAATATCCATACTACCCAAAGCAATCTATAGATTCAAGGCACTACCCATTAATATACCAATGACATATTTCACAGACCTAGAAAGAACTATTTAAAGATTCATCTGGAATAAAAAAAAGACCACTAATAGCCAAAGCAGTCCTCAGAAAGAAGAATAAAGTAGGTTGGATATCAATACCAGATTTCAAGCTGTGTTACAAAACAACTGTTCTCAAAACAGCTTGGTACTGGCACAAGAACAGACATATTGATCAATGGAATAGAATAGAGAATCCAGATATCCACCCAGACCACTATGCTCAATTAATATTTGACAGAGGAATCATGAACATACAATGGAGCCAAGACAGCCTCTTCAATAAATTATTTTGGGAAAATTGGACAGATTCATGCAAAAAAATGAAACTGGACCACCAACTTACACCATATACAAAAATAAACTCCAAATGGATACAAGACTTAAACATTAGATGGGAACCATAAAAATACTAGAGGAATCCACAGGCAGCACAATCTCAGACATATGCTGAAAGAGCTTCTTCACTGATACTGCTCTAAAGGTAATGGAAGCTAAAGAAAAAAGAAACAAATGGGACTACATCAAAATAAAAAGCTTTTGCACAGCAAAAGAAACGATCAACAAAACACGAAAGCCCACTGTATGGGAGAACATATTTGCAAATGTTATCATTGATAAAGGTTAATCTCTAATATCTACAGCCAACTTATACAATTTAATAAAAGGAAGTTAAATGTTCCAGTAAAAAAATGGCCAATGGACCTAAATAGAATCTTTTTGAAAGACGACAGAAAGAAGGCCATGAGACACATGAAAACATGTTCAAAGTCATTAATTATCCGAGAGATGCAAATCAAAATGACAATGCTATACCATCTCACACCTGTCAGAATGGCAATCATCAGCAAATCAACATACGACAAGTGTTGGCCAGGATGTGGAGAAAAAGGAACCCTTGTGCACTGTTGGTGGGAATGCAGACTGGTGCAATCACTGTGGAGAACAGTATGGAATTTCCTCAGAAAACTAAAAATGTAACTCCCATTTGACCTAGCAATCGTACTCTTAGGAATATATCCTAAGAAACTAGAAACACCAATCAGAACGGATTTATACACCCCTATGCTCATTGTAACACAGTTTAAAATATCTACAATTTGGAAACAGCCTTGGTGCTGAATGGATCAGAAAACAATGGTACATCTACACAATGGAATTCTATGCTGCCATTAAAAAGAAGGAATTCCTACCATTTGCAGCAACTTGGATGGAACTGGAGAGCCTTATGCTAAGTGAAATAAGCCAGTCAATGAAGGAGAAACACCACATATCACTCCTTTGTGGATAACAAAGAATATTATAAACTGACGAATAAAAGGATAGATATAAAGGCAGTAAAGCATCAAACAGACTGTCAATCTACAGCAGGGAGATTAAGGAGAGGTGGGTAGCTAAGAAATCAACCAAAAGACTTGTATGAATGCATATGAGCATAACCAATGAACACAATACACTGGGATGTTGGCGTATGCCTGGCACGGGGGGACAATGTTAAGATATGTATCACACTAAATAAAAAAGAAAAAAGATGCTGCTTACAGGAGACTCATTTCTGATCTAAAGACAAACACAAAATCAATGTGAAAGGATGTTTTCATATATCTCTCAGCCTTCTGTATGTCCTCTTTCAAAAAGTATCCAGTTGCATTGCCCATTTTTTTAATGGATTGTTTTTCTTCTTTTTGTTAAGATGTATGAGTTCTCTGTAAATTTTGGAAATTAAAACTCTATCTGAAATATAATTGTCAAATATGTTCTCCCATCATTGTTTCTTTTGCTGTGCAGAAGTGTTTATTTTGATGTATTCCCTTTTTTAAATTTTTCCTGAGGCTCCATTGCCCTAGGTATTATGTATGTAAAGATATTGCTATGATATATGTCTGATATTTTTCTGCCTATGGAGTCTTGTAGGATTTTCATGCTTTCCCATCTTACATTTAAGCCCTTTAGCCAATTTTTTTTGTGTGTGTATGATGTAAGTTGGCAATCTAGTTTCATTTTTTTTGCATGTATCTGACCAAAGTCACTAATCATCCAAGAAATGCAAATCAAAATGACAATGCGATACCATCTGACACCTGTCAGAATGGCAATCATCCACAAATCATTAAACAAGTGTTGACGAGGATGCGGAGAAAAAGCAACCCTCGTGCACTGCTGGTAGGAATGCAGACTGGTGCCGCCACTGTGAAAACAGTATGGTGTTTTCTAAAAAAGTTAAAAATGGAACTCTCATTTGACTCAGTGATCCCACTTCTAGGAATATATCCCAAGAAATCAGAAACACCAATCAGAAAGAATGTATGCACCCCTATGCTCATAGCAACACAATTGACATTAACTAAAATTTGGAAACAACCTAAGTGCGCATCAGCAGATGAGTGGATTAAAAAACAATGGAATACTATGCTGCTATAAAGAAGAAGGTATTCTTACCATTTGCAGCAACTTGGATGGAACTTTAAGCATTATGCTAAGAGAAATAAGCCAGTTGGAGGAAGATAAATATCACATGATTTCACTCATATTCATGATATAATGATCAACATAATTTGATGAACAAGAATAATTCCAGAGACAAATGGCAGGTATGGGTGGGTTGGAGAGTAACTAAAGGACTTGTATGCATGCATTTTGGCATAACTAATGGACAAAGACATTGGGACGGTGGGCGCTTGGCCTGGGTGGGAATGGCCGGTGGTGGGGGTGGGGGTCAAGCAAGGAAAAAGGAGACATTTGTAAAATTTTAGATAATAGATAATTTTTTAAAAAATAAATAAATAAATAAATAAATAAATAAATAAATAAATGTAGAGTTTATGAAGTGAAAAGAAAATAAAAAAAAGAAAGTGAAGGGATGGAAGAAGCTATCTCATTTAAATGGAAGTGATTAAAACATCCAATATATAAATAGTTACACATGACAAATTAGAATTTAAATTATAAAAAATGAGCTATCTCTTTAGTACCTTCTAAAAATAATCATTGATAAATTTTAGTATCATTATGAACTCATGAATTTAAACATATATGCTTTAATTTTTTTCTGTTATTACCCTTATTGATGTTGAAATGATTCCGTATTTGGCCAATGGAAACTTAACTTACATTAGCTTCGGAGTCTTTCTCATACGGCCCTAATAGTCTATTATGTCTTTCTTGCTTTTCAGTATGATAAAATATTCTAGGCTCTTCTTATACATTTTCTACGCTAGACCCTATAATCAGCCATTTAAAAATGGAGTCGTTACCTGGACAGTGTGGCTCAGTGGTTGAGTGTCTACCTATGAAGTAGGAGATCGTGGTTTGATTCCCAGTCAGGGCACATGCCTGGATTGTAGCCTCGATCCCTGGTGTGAGGCCTGCAGGAGGCAGCTGATCAGTGATTCTCTCTCATCAATGATGTTTCTACATCTCTCTCCCTCTTTCTTCCTCTCTGAAATCAATAAAAAATGAAGGCTTTGTTCCTTTTTTTGGGGGGGAGAGATGTTTAAATATGACAATATAGTGGCTAAGAATATTACTGCTACTAGATTGGTCATTGTTTTTAAGCCTATCCCAGGTACACTGCTATAATTTTCCTTTAAAATAAACTATATTATGAGTTCTTAATTCAAATTCAAAGCTATAAAATTACTACTTAAACTTGTTTATATAATATCTCTATCCCCTTTCAACAATCCTAAGATTCAATGTTACTTTTAAATAATTATTATTGTTTATCACACTATACATATACAATAACCTCAAAATAAGACTAACACTGCCATCAACAACTTCATTACTGGAAACAATTTATAATTTGTGTGTGTTTGTGTGTGCATGCATGCACATTCTATCTACTAAAAGAATAATATGGAAATAAAATAGTGGAGGAATAGAAGTATATGTCCTGAGCCTTGTCCCTGAGCAAATAGAGATAACAGCTGAGGGTTGCACTGGGAGTAATTGTTGGCAAGTTAAGGGACAGATAAACTCCAGGAGAAGGTTGGGGACTGCTGGACAGGGCTCCTGTGACTGGGCAGCCCTTACTGCTGCTGGATTTTTCTCCCAGAGCCACCAGCTTGGACATGGAGACTGCTCCATCTTGAAGGGGATAGTGGAAGTTACTGGAAAACTGAAAATGTATGGCTGTGGAACACACCAAACAGCTCCAAACACCAGAACACCACTCCCAATTGGCTCAAACACTAACATTCAATGGAGCTCTATACACCACATGGAAAGGTCAGATTTCACCTGGGATAAGGAGAGAGAGAGAACTACATAACCAGACACCCAGAGTAAAGAGACCATAGGGAGACAAATAAACAGCCCACATATGAAAGAAAAGCAGGCATCACCAGAAAAGGAAGTAAATGATATGGAGGCAAGCAACCTGCCAGAGAAAGAATTCAGGGAAATGGTCATCAGGTGGCTGAAAAGAAGGGAAGACAAATTTGACAATATGAGTAAGAACCAAGAGGAATGAAAAATGACATCACTGCTGTAAATAACTCAATAGAAAGCATCAAGAGTAAGATGGAAGAAGCAGAGGACTGCATCATGAGCTAGAAGACAAAGTAGGAAAAAATACCCATGTAGAGCAGCTTCTAGGGGGAAAAAAAGTGAAAGGAGAGCCTAAGGGAACTTTGGAACAACACAAAACAAAACAACGTCTGCATAATAGTGGTTCCAGAAGGAGAGGAATCTGAGCAAGGAAAGAAAACCTGTTTGAAGAAATTATGACAGAAAACTTCCCTGATATAGGGAAGAAAATACCCACACAAATACAAGAAGCTCACAGAGTCCCAAGCAAAATGAACCCCCAAAGACCGCACATTATAATTAAATTGGTAAACACCAATGACAAAGTAAAAATCTTAACAGAAGCCAAAGAGAGACAGAAATTTACCTACAAAGAAACCCTCATCAGACTAAAGACTGATTTCTCAACAGAAACTCATGAGGCCAGAAGGGAATGGAATGAAATATACAAAGTCATGCAAAGGAAGGGTTTGAATCCAAGAATACTGTACCCGGCAAGGCTTTCAATCAAAATTGAAGGTGAAGTCAATAGCCTCACAGACAAAAAAAGGACTAAGTGAATTTATTACCATCAAACCAACAATGCAAAAAGTGCTAAAAGGTCTGCTGTAAAGAAAAAAAAAAAAAGAAAGAAATAGGAAGTGAGGAAAGAACACAGGGGTAAAGAATAAAAATAGTAACTGATAAGTACCTATCAATAAAACTTTAAATGTAAATAGATTAAATGCCCCAATCAAAAGACATAGAGTAACTGATTGGATAAGAAAACATGACCCATATATCTGCTATCTACAAGAAACCCACCTCAGAAAAAAAAAAAAAACTGAGGGGGAAGACATGGAAAACAGTTTTTCAGGCAAATGGAAATGAAGAAAAAAAAAGCTGAGGTAGCAATATGTATTTCTGACAAATTACATCTCAAAGTGAAGAACATAACTAAAGATAAGGAAGGCTAAATCATAATACTAAAGGGAGCAATCCAACAAGAGGAAATAACTCTGGTAAACATATAGACACTCAATACAGGAGCACCCAAATACATAAAAATACTACTGGAGGATATCAGGAGAGATATTGACAGCAATACCATCAGAGTAGGAGATTTTAATACCCCATATCACCATTGGACTAATCCTCTAGTGAAAAAATCAGCAAAGAAACATCAATCCTAAATGACTCACTAGACTAGATGGAATTAATTGACATCTTCAGAACATTTCACCCCAAAGCCACAGAATATACATTCTTCTCAAGTGCACATGGGTCATTTTCAAAATAGACCATATGGTTGGTCATAGGCAAAGTCTCTTCAAATTCAGGAAGATAGAAATCATATCAAGCATCTTCTCAGATCACAGTGGCATAAAACTGGAAATCAACTACAATAAAAACAATCCAATAAAATCAAACACATAGAGACTAAACAGCAAGCTATTAAACAATGACTTTGTAACCAGAGAGATGAAGGAAAAATAAAAAGATAAAACGTCATGTCAACTATGAAAGCACAACAATCCAAAATCTATGGGACACAGTGAAAGCAATCTAAAGAGGGAAGTTCATAGCTCTACAAGCCTACTGCAAAACAAACAAACAAAAAACAAAACACACACAAAACAAACAAACAAACAAGAAACAATGGTAATAAATCACCTAAACCTAAACTCAAACAGAACAAGAGCAACAAGAAGATCCCAGTGTAAACAAAAGGAAGGAAATAGTAAAGATCAGAGTGGAGAAAAACGATATAGAGGCCCAAGAAACAATGCAAAAGATAAACAAAACCAAGAGCTGGTTCTTTGAAAGTATAAATAAGATTGATGAACCTCTAGCCAGGCTCCCCAAGAATCAAAGAGAGAGGATACAAATAAACAAAATCAGAAGAGAAAGAGGTGAAATTGAAACAGACCCAACCGAAATACTAAGTGTTGTTAAAAAAAAATACTATGAACAACTCTATTCAAACAAACTGGACAATCTGGAGGAAATGGACATAATTCTAGAAACATATAACCTTCCAAAACTCAATTAGGAATAATCTAAACATATCAATAGTCCAATAGTTATGGAAGAAATTTAAGCAGTCATCAAAAAGCTTCCAGTAAACAAAAGCCCGGGCCAGACAGCTACACAAGGGAGTTTTACCAAACATTCAAGGAAGAATTAAATTCTTTCCTCCTCAGATTATTTCAAAAATTTCCAGAAGTAGGAACACTTCTAAGCTCCTATGAAGCCAACATAACCCTAATATCAAAACCATTTAAAGACAACACAATGAACGAGAATTATAGGCCAATATCCTTCATGAACATAGATGCTAAAATCCTCTCCAAAGTTCTAGCAAATTAGATCCAGCAGTACATCAGAAAGATCATACATCATGACCAGGTAGGATTTATCCCAGAAATGCAAGGATGGTACAATATCTGCAAATCAATAAATGTGATAATATCACATAAACAAACTGAGAGATAAATATCACATAGTCATATCAATTGATGCAGAAAAAGTATTTGATAAAATGCAACACCCTTTCTTGATAAAAACTCTCAGCAAGATGGGAAATGAAGGATCATACCTGAACATAATAAAAACTATATATGATAAACCCACAGCTAACATCATACTCAGTGGGCAAAAACTAAAACAATTTCCCCTAAGAACAGGAATAATACAGGGAGGGATGCCCAGTCTCTCCTCTCCATTGGATCTAAATGGAATATTTTTGAAAGAAGGAAGAAGGAAGGCGAAGAAATACATGAAAACATGCTCAAAGTCACTAATTATCTGAGAGATCCAAATCAAAACGACAATGTGATACCATCTCACACTTGTCAGAATGGCAGTCATTAACAAATGACAAGTGTTGACGAGGATGCGGAGATAAAGGAACCCTCATGCACTGCTGGTGGGAATACAGACTGGTGCAGCCACTGTGGAAGGCAGTATAGAGTTTCCTCAAAAAACTAAAAATGGAACTCCCGTTTGATCCAGTTCCCACACCTAGGAATATATCCTAAGAAACTAGAAACACCAATCAGAAAGGATATATGCAATGAATATCCTAGTGTATATAATAAGATATTCAGTTTGATCTGAATGAGAATTCTAACTTTAGTGAAATTAAGGACAACCTGTCCAGTTTGGTAATGGAAATGATTATCACAATAACCTACATCATTGACCTTTTCATGGTGATGTAGGTTATTGTGATAGCAGATGTTTTGTTCAACATTTTTATTTAGTTCCTTCATATGATATTGGCTATAAATGAAATTCTCTGCTTCAGTGAGATGCCAGGAAGATTTCTTAGATTTAACATAGGAGAAGTCTAGGGTTGACATGATCTTATTAAAGACAGCATATTTACATAGCCTCTTGCTCTATTTTTCCCTTTATCATACACATTGTGAGAAGAACATTTTTTAAAAATATCATTTTACTCACTGTTTTCCCTCCCAAATGCCCTCCCCTGCTGCCATCTTGTAGTGGCCATCTCGTGTCCACATGGGAGAAGGATCTTTGACCACATCTATAGCCAATGACACATGAAGGAATTGAATAAAAAACTTATTTTATTATTAACCTACTATTGTCCACTCCTTACCTCTTGTCTCCTACACCTTAAAGCAACCACTACTCTACTTTCTTTGTCCATGTATTTCTCTCTTCTGTACATTTCATATCAATTGATTTATATAATATGTTACTATTTTTTACTGGTTTCTTTTTTGTTTATTCTTCTCCCAAGGATATTTTTTCCATTTTTTTTTAGAGAGAGTGGAAGAGAAGGAGGGAGGGGGAGAGAGAGAGAAAAAAAACACATAATTGTGAGAGAGACACATTGATTGGTTGTGTCCTGCACGTGCCCTGGCCAGGACCTGGTGATTGATCCTGCAGCCAGGGAATTGAACCTGAGACCCCCTTTGATGCAAAGGTGATCTAACTACAGAGAAACACAGGCCAGGGCTTACTGGCTTCTTTCAGTTAGTATAATGTTTTTAATGGTCATCATGTTTTAGCATATGTTTCTACTTCATCCCCTTTTATGGCTAAATATTTGGTATTCTACTGTATGGATATAACAAATTTCAATGTGGATTTGATTTACATTTTCCTAATGACCAGTGATGTTGAGCATCGTTTCATGTGCTTATTGGTCATTTTTACATCTTCTTTAGAGAAATGCCTGTTCAAGTTCTTTGTTCATTTTTTAATTGACTTTTTGTTGTTGAAATGGAGTTCTGAATATTAATCCCTTGTCAAATATATGATTTGCAAGTATTTTCTCCAATTTTGTACATTGATTTTTCACTTATCTTGGTAATATCCTTTGGTACAAGTTTGTAGTTTTAATGAAGTCTAAATTACATATGTTTTCTTTGGTTGTTTATACTTTTGGAGTCATATTTAAGTCTCCTTTGCCACATCCAAGGACCTAATGATTTACCTATATATCATCTCCTAAGAATTTTATAGTTCAGCTTTAACATTTAGTTTTTTGACTCTTTTTAGTTACTTTTTGTGTACAGTGTGAAGTGTTAAATTAATTCTTTTTTTGCATGTGGCATCCAGTTGTGCCAGTACCATTTGTTAAAGAGACAGTTTTTTTCTCTATTACATGATCTTAGTACCCTTGTCTTAATTCAGCTGACCATAGAAATATGGCTTTATTTTTCTGTATCCTTAATTCTATTCCATTGATCTGTATGTCTGTTCTTGTGCCAGTTCCACACTGTTTTCATTATCACTGCCTTGTAATAATTTTTGAAATTAGGAAGTATGGGTCTTCCCACTTTAGTTCTTTTTTTATATATATTGTTTTGTCTATTCTGGATCTCTTGGAATTCCATCTGAATTCTAGAATTGGCTAGACAGTTTCTACAAAGAAGTCATTTGAGATTCTGATAGGGATTGTGTTAAGTTTGCTTATGACTTTTGGGAAGCATTTTAAGTCAATCAGTGAACATGGGATTTAAAAAAAAATGTATTTATACCTTATTGGATTTTGTTAGCAGTGTTTTCCCATTTTCAGAGTATACGTTTTGCATTTCTTTTGTTAACTCTATTCCAAAGTATTTTATACTATTATCAACGGAACTTCTTTCATTTTTTAAAATCGTTACCCAAGCATATGATTTTCTTGATAGATTGATAGATAGATAGATATCAATTGGTTGCCTTCTGTCTGTGCTCTGACTGGGGATTGAATCTAAAACCTGGGTATGTAATCAAACCCAAAACCTTTTGGTGTACGGGACAATGCTCTAACTAACTGAGCCACCAGCCATGACTGGAATTGTGTTTTTTTTAATTCAATTTTTCATATTGTTTATTTCAAGTGTATATAGTTGGGTTTTGTATATTGATCTTATCCCCCATAACTTTGATAAACTCAGCTATTAATTTTAATAGTCTTTTTACTCAGTTCTTTAGGATTTTCTATATGCAACTCATATCACCTGTGAATATAGTTTTATTGCCTCTTTTCTAATTTGGATGTCTTTTATTTATTTTTTTCTTGACTAATTGTACTGGCTACTACTTCCAGCATGTTGTGGAATAGAAGTGAGGAGAGCAGCACCCTTTTCTTGTTCCAGATGTTAGGGAGCAAACATCCAATTTTTCATCAATAAATATAATGTTATTTGTGGATTGCTTTTTTTAAAAATGACATTACCTTGATTAATGAGTTTTGGTATCCCCTGAAAATTTTGAGTCTGAGATCTCACTCAATTCGTATCAGTCCCGGCTCTGCAGCTTAAAAATAATTGGGGGAAATTGTAAAAATGCATAAGCATTCTGAATTCCTATTGATGTGCAAGTGTTTTTATGTACTCTTTCTGTTTTAAATAATACAAATCTGGAAATCAGAGTTCATGCATTCATTGTGGTGGTAAGGTTAATTTATGAAATAAGGCATTATGATCTAATTAGAAAGCATGTGTACAAAGAAAAACTCTTGGCTCTATTCAAATAATAAATCAAATCACAATTTCTAGATTAACTTTTTTGATTTATTAAACTATAGGCCTGAATATAACCCATGGCTATGAAAAATTGTATAAAGGATAGATCTACCTGCATTTCTCTTTTTGTCTTCTTTCATTTTTGTTCTATTTGCTAAACTTATCTGTGATGGACCCAAATAAACTCTCTTATCCAGGTTTGCAATGCTGTTCTCTCTTGAATCTCTTACACAGTGAAAGTTGAATGATCTAATTTGGTAATTATGTTGGAAAGGCTTTTGTCTGGAATATTGCTTTCTGTGGAGTTCTGATGAGTGAATTGTCAACAATTTTGCCATATTTGAAAATTACTTACTACAAAGAGGTAAAACTCTATACACTAGATGTGATCAGAATAGGTTTTTATTGTTTCAATTTAATTGATTCTTGTGACTGTGACTGAGTGGGATGTTAAACATTATTGTATATTTTAAAAGTTAATTATTTCTTTTTAATTTAATGTTGAAGAATATGGTAAACCTTTAAGGAAGCATATTACAAATAAATATAATTTTTCTGTGATTATGGTGCACTAATTAATAGAACTTAATTAAAGAGTGTTAATTAATTAGCTGCGTATGGGCAGAACTCAATACATTATTCTTAAATAACATTTATTTATATATATTATATTTGTATATACTTTAGAAATGTATATTATATAGAAATGTATAGCCTTTTAAAAGCTCATCAATGTGAATTCTTCAATATTTGCTCACAAACATTTTGTCAACAATGTAGTCAAATATTTTAAATATCTTTATTCATACTCACCTAAGATATTTTGGGAAAGTATTAATATTTTTTATTTTTAAAGAAATACCATACTGAATTTATCACTGGTAAAGACATACTTTATTTTTGATATTGTTTAGATGATGTCTGGTGCTTAGAGCATGGAGTTTAGATTTCAGCTATAGGTTGATTCAAAAGCCAGACTCCTCCAGCTGAAGGCCTCTTGTGAAAATATAATACAATGATTCAATCTTGCTTTTACAACACTGGAAAAATATAATGAAATAAAAATTCTACTTACATCTGGATTATTCAAGAGTCACTTGGACTTTGATAATTCCATTTTATTGGAGATGTAGGCATTTTTGTTTTAAGATAGTTTATAAACTTCATTTTGCTTGGATAAACAGCTTTATATTAAGATGATAAGTGTAATAAAACCACTTAATATTTTTACCCTTTGTAACATTGAAGACAAATTGAATTATGGCCTGTGACTATGGCAATGAGGAAACAACCCCAACAACCTTTACCTTGCTTAAAATTACCCCAAACTGGAAGTTTTCATAGATGAGACCAATTAATTTTCTTCCCCAGTAAAATGCACAATAATTTTTATTGATCTTTCATAGATTTCTATATAGATTTCATTTGAAATTTTTGGTAAGCTTTTTTTCTTTTGTTGTCTTTCTCTTGTTTATAATACTTTCATAGGACATGTAGGGTTTTCAATGCTAACTAGGACCTAAGAGAAGTCTTATTATCTTTTGAAGGAAAATGTAGATAAAAAAACAATAGAATATGTGATCTTGTTCTGTCTTTGTTTATCAGTTTATGTTGTTCATTGTATTCCATAAGGGAGTGAGATCATGTCATATTTATCTTTCTCTGACTGGCTTATTTTGCTTAGCATAATGCCCTTCAGTTCCATCCATGCTTTTGCAAATAAGAATTCCTTCTTTTTTAACACAGCTTAGTATTCCATTGTGTAGATGTACCACAGCTTTTTAATCCATTCATATGCTAATGGGGGCACTTAGGCTGTTTCCAAATCTTAGCTATGGTAAACTGTGCCACTATGAACATAGGGGTGCATATATCCTTTCTGACTGGTGTTTCTAGTTTCTTGAGATATATTCCTGGAAGTGGGATCACTGGGTCAAGTGGGAGCTCCATTTTTTGTTTTTTTGAGGAAACTTCATACTGTTTTCTACAGTGGCTGCACCAGTCCGCATTCCCACCAGCAGTGCATGAGGGTTCCTTTTTCTCCACATCCTCTCCAGCACTTGTACTTTGTTGATTTGTTGATGATAGCCATTCAAAAAGGTGTGATATGGTACCACAAAGTATATACAAACATTATAGTTTGGATTTGCATCTCTTGGATGATTAGTGACTTTGAGCATGTTTTCATATGTCTCTTGACTTTCCTTCTGTCATCTTTCAAAAGGTATCTATTTAGGTATGTTGCCCATTTTTTGATTGGGTTGTTTAACTTCCTTTTATTAAGTTGTATGAGTTCCCTGTAAATGTTGGAGATTAAACCCTTATTGGAGATAACATTGGCAAGTATGTTCTCCCATACAGTTGGCTTTCCTGTTGTTTTGTTGATGGTTTCTTTTGCTGTGCAGAAGCTTTCTATTTTGATACAGTCCCATTTGTTTATTTTCTCTTTAGTTTCCATTACCCTAGAAGCTGTATCAGTGAAAATATTGCTTCGGCATATGTCTGAAATTTTGCTGCCTGTGAATTCCTCTAGTATTTTTATGGTTTCCTGTTTTACGTTTAAGTGCTTTATCCTTTTTTAAAAAAAAATATATATTTTATTGATTTTTTACAGAGAGGAAGGGAGAGAGATAGAAAGTCAGAAACATCAATGAGAGAGAGACATCGATCAGCCGCCTCCTGCACGCCCCACAGTGGAGATGTGCCCACAAGCAAGGTACATGCCTCCAACCGGAATCGAACCCGGGACTCTTCAGTCCACAAGCCGACGCTCTATCCACTGAGCCAAACCTGTCTCGGCGCTTTATCCTTTTTGAGTTTATATTTGTGTATGGTGTAAGTTGATGCTCTAATTTCATTTTTTGCATGTATCTGTCCAATTTTTCCAACACAATTTATTGAAAAGACTATCTTCACTTCATTATATCTTTTTGCTTCCTTTGTCAAATATTAATTGGGCATAGTGGTTTAGGTTGATTTCTGGGTTCTCTATTTTATTCCATTGATCTATATGTCTGTTCTTGTGTCAATACCAGACAGTTTTGAGAACAGTGGCTTTGTAGTACAGCTTGCTATCTGGTATTGAGATCCATCCTAATTTGTTCTTCTTTCTCAAGATTGTTGCAGCTATTTGGGGTCTTTTTATATTTCAGATGAACTTTTGGAGAATTCATCCAAGGTCTTTGAAATATGCCATTGGTATTTTAATGGGGATGCATTGAATCTATAGGTTTCATTGGGTAGTATGGGCATTTTAATGATTTTGATTCTACTAATCCATGAACACAGTATGTTCTTCCATCTGTTTATGTCTTCCTCTATCTCTTTTTTTCAGTGTCCTATAGTTTTCTGTGTATAGGTCTTTTACCTCCTTTTTTAAGTTTATTCCTAGGTATATTATTATTATTATTATTATTATTATTATTATTATTATTATTTTGGTGTGATGGTAAATGGGATTTTTAAAATCTATCTTTCTGCTGAGACCAGTTTGGCTTAGTGGCTAGAGCGTCGGCTTACGGACTGAGGGGTCCCAGGTTCGATTCCGGTTGGGGGCATGTGCCTTGCTTGCGGGCACATCTCCACTGAGGGGCGTGCAGGAGGCGGCTGATCGATGTCTCTCTCTCGTCGATGTTTCTGACTTTCTATCTTTCTCCCTTCCTCTCTCTGTAAAAAATCAATAAAATATATTTTTTAAAAAATCTATCTTTCTGTAAGCTTACTATTGGTTTATAAATATGCCATAAATTTCTTGACATTAATTTCGTATCCTGCTACATTGCTGAAATCATTTATTAAGTCTAGCAATTTTTTGATGGAGTCTTTAGGGTTTTCTATGTACAGTATCATGTCATCTGCGAATTATGACAGTTTTACATCTTATTTTCCAATTTGGATGCCTTTTATTTCTTCTTCTTGTCTAACTGTTATGGCTAGCACTTCTAGAACTATGTCAAATAGGAGTGGTGAAATTGAACATCCCTGTCTTGTTCCTGTTCTTAGGGGAATTTTTTTTTTTTTTTTGCAAATGAGTATGATATTGACTGTAGGTTTGTCATATAAGGCTTTTATTATGTTGAGGTATGACTATTCCAGTGAATTTCCTTTTCATTTTGTTCATGAGTTGGTGTTTTTTTTTTTTTTTTTTGCTGTGCAGAAGCTTTTATTTTGATATAATCTCATTTGTTTATTTTCTCCACAGTTTCCTTTCCCCTAGGAGATGTATTCCTAAACATATTGCTATGAGAGATGTCTGAGATTTTGCTTCCTTATGATTTCTAAGGTTTTTATGGTTTCAAAACTTACATTTAAGTCTTTTATCCATTTTGAGTATATTCTTATGTATGGTATAAGTTGGCTTAGTCTCATTTTTTTTTTGGCATACACTACCCAATTTTCCCAACATCATTTATTGAAGAGACTGTCTTGACTCCATTGTATGTTCTTGCCTCCTTTGTTGATTATTAAATGAGTGTAATGGTTTTGGTTGATTTCTAGAGTTTCTGTTCTGTTTCATTGATCTATATGCCTGCTCTTGTTCTAATACCCAGGTGTTACAGTGGCTTTGTAGTATAACTTGATATCTGGTATTGTGACCCCTCCAAATTTATTCTTTTTTCTCAAGATTGCTGAGGCAATTTGAGGTCTTTTTTGGTTCCATATTAAATTTTTGGAATATTTGTTATAGTTTTGTGATTACACCATTGGTATTTTGATAGGAATTATGAATCTGTAGATTGCTTTGGTAGTATGGACATTTTAATGATGTTAATTCTACCAATCTATGAACATAGTATATTTTTCCACTTGTTTGTGTCTTCCTCTATCTTTTTTAATACCCTATAGTTTTCTGAGTTTAAGTCTTTTACCTCCTTGGTTAAGTTTATTCCTAAGTATCTTAATGTTTTTGTTGCAATGGTAAATGGGATTGTTTGTTTAGTTTCTCTTTCTGACAATTCATTATTGGTGCATAAAAATGCCATCAATTTCTGGGTGTTAATTTTGTATCCTGCTACATTGCCAAATTCATTTATTAAATCTAGTAGTTTGTTGGTAGAGTCTTTAGGTTTTTCTGTATACAATATCATGTCACTGTGAATGAATAATGACAGTTTTATTTCCTCCTTTCCAATTTGGATGCCTTTTATTTCTTCTTCTTCTTCTCTGATCATTATGGCTAGAACTTCCAGTACTACATTGAATAAGACTGGTGAAAGTGGACATCCCTGTCTTGTTCTTGTTCTTAGGGGAAATGGTTTTAGTTTTTGCCCATTTAGTATGCTGTTCTCTGTAGGTTTGTCATAAAAGGCTTTTAGTATGTTGAGATATGATTGATCTATTCCCAGTTTGCTGAGAAGTTTTATCTAAAATGTGTGTTGGATTTTGTTGAATGCTTTTTCTTCATCTATTGATATGATCATGTGATTTTTTTCTTTCAATTTGTTTATGTGATGTATCATGTATATTGATTTGCGAATATTGTACCAGAATGAATCCCACTTGTTTATGTTATAAGATCTTTTTACTAAATACTGGATGCGATTTGCTAATATTTTCTGAGGATTTTAGCATGTATGTTCAGCAAGGATATTGGCCTGCAATTCTCTTGGCTTGTAGTGTCTTTGTTTGATTTTGGATTTAGGATAATGCTGGCCTCATAATAAGAGTTTGGAAGTGTTCCTTCCTCTTGGACTTTTTGGAATAATTTGATGAGGATAGGTATTAGTTCTCCATTGAATGCTAGGTCGTTTGGATCAGGGCTTTTGTTTGCTGGGAATTTTTATTATTATTATTGCTTTTATGTCATTAATTATTTATTTTCTTTTTTGAAGTAGGCCTGTAGTGCTATGAACTTCCCTCTCAGAACTGGTTTCACTATGTCCCATAGATTTTTTGGGTAGTTGTGTGTTCATTTGCATTTGTTTACAGGAAGACTTTGATTTCTTTCTTGATGGTGGTAATCCATTCATTGTTTAATAGCATGCTATTTAGCTTCCAGGTGTTTGAATATTTTTGAGTGTTTTTTTTCTGTAGTTTATTTCTAATTTTGTTCCATTGTGATCTGAGAAGATGCTTGATCTGATTTCAATCTTATTGCACTTATACAGAACTGTTTTGTGTCCTAATATATGGTCTATCTTTGAGAATGACCCCTGTGCACTTGAGAAGAAGGTGTATTCTGTAGCTTTGCAGTGAAATGTTTTACACATGTCAATTAAATCAATCTGATTCACTGTCTCATTTAGAGTCTCTGTTTCCTTGTTAAATTTTCATCTGAAAGATCTATCCAGTGAAGTTCAAGGGATGTTAAAGTCTCCTGCTAGGACTGTATTACTGTCAATCTCTCTCTTAAAGTCCTCTGGCAGATTTTTTTTTTTTAATATTTAGGTCCTCTTATATTAGGTGCATATATGTTTACCAGAGTTATATTCTCTTGTTGGATTGATCCCTTTAGTATTATGTAGTGACTTTTATTGTCTCTTGTGATGATCTGATGATCTACATTTTGAAGTTGATTTTGTCAGAATTTAATATTATTACTGCAGCTTTTTATATGTTCCCTTTTGCATGGAAAAAATTTCCCATCCCTTAACTCTCAGTCTGTGTGTGTCTTTCATTCTGAGGTGGATTTCTTGTAAACACATGTGATTGGGTCTTTTTTTTTTTTTTGTATCCTTTCAGCTACTCTATGTCTTTCAAAAAATTTATTTCTTTTTCTTTTTTTATTGTTTAAAGTATTACAAATACTAGTACATATGTCTGTCTTTTTTTCTCCTGATTGACCTTTCCCCAGTTTCCCCTACTCCCCTGGCACATGACCTCACTCCCTTCCCAGTAAGAGATCAAACAAAGGACTTGTATGCATGCATGTAAGCATAATCAATGGGTACCCTATGTCTTTTGATTGGAGCATTTAATTCATTTACATTTAAGGTTATTGTTGACTAGAGGCCTGGCGCATGAAATTTGTGCACTTGGGGAGGAAATCCCTCAGCCCAGCCTGTACCCTCTCACAGTCCATAAGCCCTTGGGGAATGTCTGACTGATGGCTTAGGCCTGCTTCCCATGGAGAGCAGGCCTAAGCCAGCAGTCAGACATCCTTAGCACTGCTGCGGAGGTGGGAGAGCCTCCCATCACCACCCCTGTGCTCACTAGCCCTGAGCCCTCCTTCTGGCTGAGTGGTGCTCCCTCATAGGAGTGCATTGACCACCAGAGGGCAGCTACTGCATTGAGTGTCTGTCCCTGGTGGTCAGTCCATGTCATAGTGGCCAGTCGTTCCTCCATTCAGTCGATTAGCATATTAGCCTTTTATTATATAGGATGGATACTTATTTATTGCCACTTTAATTCATTATACCTGTTTATCTTTATATATATTTCTTATTCTCATTACAGCAGTTCTTTTCACATTTCTTGCAGTGCTGGTTTGGTGATAAAAATCTCCTTCAGCCTTTTTTTTTTTTTTTGGTCTGGAAAGCTCTTTATTTCACCATCTATTTCATATGATAGCCTTGCTTGATATGGTAATCTTGGTTTCAAATCCTTGCTTTTTATTATCTTGACTACTGCATGCCCTTCCTTCTGGCCTGAAGAGTTTCTGACAAGAAATCTGCTCACAGCCTTATGGGAGCTCCTTTGTAGGTAACAAATTGCTTTTCTCTTGCTGCCTTTAAGATTCTCTCTTTGTCTTTAATTCTTGGCATTTTAATTATGATGTGACTGGCCATGGGCCTGTTTGAATTCTTCTTGCTTATGACTCTCTGTACCTCCTGAACTTGTGTGACTTTTTCCTCTGCTGAGGCTGGGTGCCTTTGGAAAGGATCAAGATGTGCACCAGGGTCTGCTTTTCCTAGCTCTAAGTCCAGGTTTAGATCAGCCTCCCAAAACCTGCCTCTGTCTGCCTCCCATTAACACTCAAAACTTGATTAACTTCAGGCTATCAACTTCTGGAGCCAGAGGTCTTCCAACAGGGTGGGGCAAGTGCCTTCTCCCCAGGCTAAAACGCTTGGATAACAAAAGATTTCCTCTGCAGCTTGAGGGAATGACTCAGAACAGGAAACTGGGGTGACTGCCCTCTGAGCTCTAACCTCAGAACCCCCAACCCTAACTTATGCTCACACAGCTCCAGTCCACCCTGCCATCCTTCTGCCGGAGCCCAAGGTGAGTGGCTACACATGAAATTTTGTTCATTGGTCCTTTAAGAGAGTGCCTGAATTTCCAGCAATATTGTGCTGGAAACCCTGCTGCTTTTCAGAGTCAGATGTTATGTGGGCACCTTTCTCAGTTCTGGTTCTCTGGATTGCAGAGTTCAGCTTGGGGTTAAAACCCCAGAGTTCTCAGTGGGAACCCCCATAGCTGAGATATCTCTCTGGAAATTCAGCTGCTGTCTGTGAGAGTCTGGCCAGCCCTTTTGCACTGCCACCCTCTTACCAGTCTCCATGTGGTCTCCACTTTATATATTTAGTTATCAGGGTTCTCTTCAGCTAGTCTTCAGTTGATTTTTCAGAGTGGTTCTGTGTATTAGCTGTATTTCCAGTTTGGTTTTGGGAAAGTGTGTGTGTAGCTTCTACTTAATCTACCACAAGTTTAGAATACCTAGGAAAGTACTTCTTTAGTGCCACAGGTGAGTATGGTGTTTGTCCTATGTAGAAGCTGAATGATTTGTCACTCTGTAACATCTTAAGAAATGTATTGATTTTTTTTTTTGAGATAAAGAGAGGAAGAGAGAGAGAGCCATCAATTTCTTGTTCCACTTAATTATGCATTCAAACCTGCAACCTTGGCCTAAGGGGATACCTCTCTAATGAACAGATCTGCCTGGCCAGGGAGCTTGTAACATTTTAAAATATCAACTTTTGTATAATACACTATTTTTGTATAATAAACTATTTCATAAACAATAAAGTCTGTTTCTCATACTTCAGATTTTACCATTTCAAGATTATTAAAAATATTAGTGATATGCTGCTGTATATAACTTTATTTAGAGAATAGCAATTATGTCCAATTTTTCAATATTTTGCAGTTTTTTGTTTTGTAATGTTTAGCACTTTTCTTTAAATTTATTTTCTTTTAAAATTTATTTCAGCCCTACCCCATTTGGCTCAGTGGATAGAGTGTCAGCCTATGGACTGAAATGTCCTGGGTTTGATTCCAATCAAGGGTACATACCTGGGTTGCAGGTTTGATCCCCAGTGTGGGCTGTGCATGAGGCAGACAATCAATGATTCTGTCTCATCATTTATGATTCCACTTCTCTCTCCCTCTCCATTCCTCTCTGAAATAAATATATTTTTAAAAAAATTGATCTCAGTTGGGAAGGAAGGGGGAGAGGGAGATAGAGACATCAATGATGAGATACAATTACTGATTGGCTGCCTTCTGCATGCCCTTCTTGATTGGGAATCAAGCCCGTGAACCATGACTTCCTGGTTCATAGATCAACGCTCAACCACTGAGCAACACTGTCTAGCTGTTTAGCACTTTTCACTGGTCTTTCTGTCAGCTTTTCTGAACACATTATTTACTTAAAGATGGACTATTATACAAATGCTTTATTTCTTTTATATAACAGTTTAGTTCATAAGCAGGGCTTACCTTACCTGGTATAAAATTGGTTCGCTATAGCAAATCTCATTATTTTAAAGCTATTGTTTCTTGTACATGGTAGGAAAGAGTGAGATGTCAGATTTTCATTAAATGCTAAATCATAAACTGGAATCTCTCTCTAAAATATCATCTAACTATTTGATAAGTGCTTGAGAAATATAAGATTTCTGAATTACTTACAATAAATGCTTAAGAGTAAAATTGGTTGAAGTTATGCAACATATCTCAACTATCAGAGTCTTATCAGTTTCATTTCTGGTGAGCTCAGTAGAAATTTTAAGGGCAAAACCACATTTAAATCTCTCAGGTGTGTGCTCTGAGTAATGAGGTATTTCCTTTTACTAGCATTCATGAGAGTGTTATGGCCATGGAGAAGTGTGTTTTTTAAATTACAATGCATGCTTGGTTATATTTTTGTCCTGTCTTTTCTTTCAGTCTTTGAAAACATTTTTTTAATGCTCCCCTTTATATGTTATGTCTTGTCTGCTCATCTACAAAGCTCTTACTTTAGGGAAGAGAAAATGTATTAAACCTTTTTGTTTCTTTTAAAATATTTCAAACACACATAAAAGTACAGAGACCAATAGAACCACCACTTAGCTACATAATACCTTAATATTGGTCCAGTGCATAAATTTGTTCATGGGTGGGGTCAGCTAGCCTGGCCAGGGGGAAGGGCATGGCAGTTGGCCAGCCTGCCTGCTGGTCGAACTCCTGGTCAAGGGGACAATTTGCATATTAGCCTTTTATTATATAGGGTATACACTGAATGGCCAGATTATTATGCATTCAGAGATCATAATAATCTGGTCATTCAGTGTATATACAGATAATGTGTCTATATAAACATATACATATGGTATTACCTTACATGCTTTTGAAATTTATTGCATAGTATTATACTTTTTCAGTTTATATTTTTATTTAATGTCATGCTTTTGAGATTTATCTGCTCTAGCATTTCCCATTATAAAAATATAATAAAACAAAAATATTTATTTCCATCTTATATCCCTGTCCAACTACCACCTATTTTTCTGCTCCTTAGTAAAGCACAATACTCTGTCAGTATTGTGTGTACTTGTTTCCTCTCATCCTTTCTTACTGGTAAATCCACACTAATCAAACTTTTTCTCCACCATTCTAAAGAAACCACTCTTACCAAGGTGTCAGTGACCTCTATCAAGTTCTCATGTCTCAGTTTTTTGGGATAGAACTTCAGTGACACAGGTTGGAGTATCTGACAAACTGGATTACTCCTTTCTTCATACAATTAACATTTTATTTTACATTCTAGGTTACTACATCTTCCTGGTGTCCTCTATGTCATGGCCACTCCCTACTTACTCATTTTGCTGCATTGATCCTTTTTTTTTATTTTGAAATAAATTCAATGGAACAGTGTAGAAAGGGAATATTACCTTCAAATCCAAATTCCCTGTCACTAATAATGGACATAAACAGACTTTGTGTGTGTGCGTGCGCGCGTGTGTGTGTGTGTGTGAATTTCATAAGTGAAAGCAATGCCTCATTTAAAATAGTTTTTCTTCTTATTAGTGATTTGTATTTATTTTATGTGTATTACGTGCTCAGCTTTACAATAGTGTTTTATTGTTTGTTTATTAGTTGTGTGTCTATTTTAAAATCATTAGATCTCTGCTGTCCGTCATGTATAAGGTGACTATTTTTTCCCCTAGTTTATCAAATGCCATTTGTAGTACAGAGTTATAGTTTTTTTTAATATAATCAGACATAACAGTTTTTTTATGGTTCCTAGATTTTGGGTGCTGCTTACTTCCTCACTACATGATTATAAATAACTTCCCTTGAGTTTACTTTGGTACTGTTTCAGTTTTATTTATTACCTTTAAACCTTTGATCCTTCTGGAATTTATTTAGGTTACCCTCATGTAAACTGCAATAGTGTACAACCAGTTTGTTTTTCTAAATGGCTATCCAATTATTTCCCAATTATTTTTACTCATCCCTTTGTCCCTTGTTTGGAAGCCATTTTTACCATAGAGTCATTTCTTGGTGTATTTGAGTTCCCCATAAGTTCTTGAAAGAATTTATTTTTGTTTTATTTTTCAAGCCACTGAAGTGTGGTTCTCCCCATCCATATTGACTCTTTTAAAAAGATCATCATTTACTTTATAAACTATTAAATCAATTAGCATTATCTTCTTTGGTCTCAGCAGAGTTTGAAACAGTTGAATTTCTTCCAACTACTCTTCTGTACCACACTTCTCAACCTTTATCTCACAATTCTCTTACTTTCACTCCTACCTATTCTCTCCCTTTTTTCTTTGCTAGCTTGTCTTCCTGTTCTAGGACAATATAACATTGTTCTTTGGAATTCCTTTGGCAAATGAAATCCTGAGTAATATTTCCCAATCCCATCACTTCAGCTATTAATTAAATGGCTAATTATTTCTATATTTTCATTATAGTTCCAATTTAAATGTCTATATATTCAGTATTCTATTAGTTAACTATGTCGTGTGTCCTAGAGTATTTCAATATGCCTATGTCAAACCATTGTTCTCCTTGTTTTCAATATTTTTCTTTCTTCTCTGAACCCTACTTCACTTGATATCATCACCATTTCACTCAGTTACATATATAGATTTTGTCTTTGATGTCCCCTTTTCCCTTTGATATCTGACTGTGATCTTCAGTTGTAAGTTCTAGTTCTCCCTAACTATGCCTATAGCCACTGTCTGTGCCCTTTTTTCATGCCTTGTCTATGGAAGTAGTTTATTTTTTTATTTTTTATTAATTTTTTATACATATCTCCCCATTGCCCCCCCTCCCTCCCAGGCATACCCCGCCAGTGTCTATGTTCATTGGTTATGCTTATATGCATGCATACAAGTCCTTTGATTGATCTCTTATCTACCTCACCTAACTTTAATCTTCCTGCTGTAATTTCACAGTCTGTTTGAAGCTTTACTGCCTCTGTATCTATCCTTTTGTTCATCAGTTTATAATGTTCTTTATTATCCACCAATGAGTGAGATCAAGTGATGCTGCTCCTTCATTGACTGGCTTATTTCACTAAGCATAAGGCTCTCCAGTTCCATCCAGGTTGCTGCAAATGGTAAGAATTCCTTCTTTTTAATGGCAGCATAGAATTCCATTGTGTAGATGTACCACAGTTTTCTGATCCAAAATGTACAGCCAACTTATACAACTCAATAAAAGGAAGATGAAAGATCCAATAAAAAAATGGGCAACGGACCTAAATAGAACCTTTTTGAAAGATGGCAGAAGGAAGGCCAAGAGACACATGAAAACATGTTCAAAGTCATTAATAATCCGAGAGATGCAAATCAAAATGACAATGCGATACCATCTTACACCGGTTGGAATGGCAATCATCAACAAATCAACAAACGACAAGTGTTGGCGAGGATTCGGAGAAAAAGGAACCCTTGTGCACTGTTGGTGGGAATGCAGACTGGTGCAGCCACTGTGGAGAACAGTATGGAGTTTCCTCAAAAAACTTAAAATGGATCTCCCATTTGACCCTGTAATCCCACTCTTAGGAATTTATCCTAAGAAATCACAAATACCAATCAGAAAGGATTTATGCACCCCTATGTTCATAGTAGCACAAATTACAATAGCTACAATTTGGAAGTAGTTTATTAACTAGTCTCCATTCTCTCTCTCTCCTTCCCTCACTCCGTCTCTTCCTCCCTTCCTCCCTCCTTCTCTCCCTCCCTCTCCCTCTCTATATTGCAGGCAGTGTTAATTAAAGCTTATAAACTGGGTTTTAGTTAAATCCTGCATAAATTGATCACATGTGTTTATATACTCTCCTTTCTTAACTCCATTAAAATTAAAGTAATGAAATGGAAAAAAAAAGTCAAAAGGTCAAAGAAAACAGGAGTGGAAACATTAACAGATGTAATGTTGAAACTAATTTTTTAGTTAGAGAAAAGGAAGTTACAACTTCATTATCTCCCTCTACATGAACATTTGAGAGAAACCAACTAATTCATCCTCTATAACTCCTAATGTTTCAAAACTTGGAGGCGCCTGATCTGGGGAAGTCAGGAATGAGTCATGAGATTGAAAACATGGGCTTTATCTTGAAAGTCTTTATAATAAGTAGCTAGAGTCCAAGCCTTGTTGCCCACTCTTTGTTCCTCAGAAGATCAGAGTTTCTTATATGAAGAATTTGAATGGGAGCACCACAGATTCAGAGATTCAAGTGCAGCAGGTATTGGTTGAAAATATGGGATTAAGTGAAAATCGCCATGCCTAATTTTAGGACCTATATTTCTACTCAAGATGAGGTTGTTGTTTTATTGCTTTTATTTTTATTTATTTTTGTTTTTTATTTTATTGTTTAAATTATTACAAATAGTAGTACATATATCTCCTTTTTTCCCCCATTGACCTTACCCCAGCCTCCCCTACTCCCTGAAACATGCCATCAAATAGCCCCCCACCACAATGTCTTCTGTCCATTGGTTGTACTTATATGCATGCATACAAGTCCTTCAGTTTATCTTTTCCCCCACCTCCCCAATACTCCCCAGGCATCCAGCTATAATTTGACAGTCTTTGATGCTTCACTACCTCTGGATCTAATTTTTTATTCATCAGGTTATAATGTTCTTTATTTTCCATAAATGAGTGAGATCATGTGGTATTTTTCTTTCATTGCTTGGCTTATTTCACTTAGCATAATGCTGTCCAGGTCCATCCATGCTTCTACAAAAAGGTAATAATTCCATCTTTTTTTTTTTAAAGCAACTTAGTATTCAATTGTGTAGATGTACCATAGTTTTCTGATTCTTTTCTGCTGATGGGAATTTAGGCTGTTTCCAGTCTTAGCTATGGTAAATTGTGCTGCTATGAACATAGGGGTGCATACATCCTTTCTGATTGGTGTTTCTAGTTTCTTGGGGTATATTCCTGGAAGTGGGATTACTATGTCAAATGAGAGTTCTACTTCTAGTTTTTTGAGGTAATTTCATACTGTTCTCCATAGAGGCTGCACCAGTCTGCATTCCCACCAGCAGTGCAAAAGAGATCTTTTTTCTATGCATCCTCTCCAGCACTTGTTTGTTGATTTGTTGATGATAGTAATTCTGACAGGTGTGAGATGGTACCACATTGTTGTTTTGATTTCCTATCTCAGGTAATTAGTGACATTGAGCATGTTTTCATGTGTCTCTTGCCCTTCCTTCCATCTTATTTCCAAAAGTATCAATTTAGTTCCGTTGCCCATTTTTTTATTGGATTGTATATTTTCCCCTTTGTTATGTTGTATGAGTTCCCTGAGATTAAAACTTTATCAGTGATAACATCGGCATATATATTCTCCCATACAGTGGGTTTTCTTGATGGGCTTTCTTGGTGGTTTTGTTAATGGTTTCTTTTGCGGTGCAGAAGCTTTTAATTTTGATGTAGTCTCATTTGTTTATTTTCTCTTTAGTTTCCATTGCCCTAGGAGTGGTATCAGTGAAGAAATTGCTTTGGCATATGTCTGAAATTAAACTGTCTGTGGATTCCTCTAGTATTTTTATGGTTTCCTGTCTTATGTTTAAGTCATTTATTCATTTTGAGTTTATTTTTGTGTATGGCCTAAGTTTGTGGTCTAGTTTCATTTTTTTGCATGTATCTGTCCAATTTTCCCAACACCATTTATTGAAGAGACTGTCTTGACTCCATTGTATATTCATGCCTCCTTTGTCAAATATTAATTGAACATAATGGTTTGGGTCGATTTCTAGGTTCTCTATTCTATTCCATTGGCCTATATTTCTGTTCCTGTGCCAGTACCAGACTGTTTTGTGAACAATGGCTTTGTAATATAGCTTGAAATCTGGTATTGAGATCCCACCTACTTTTTCAGGATTGCTGCAGCTATTCGGGGTCCTTTTTTATTCCACATGAATTTTTGGGGAGTTCTTTCTAGGATTGTGAAATATGACATTGATATTTCAATGGGGAGTGTATTGAATGTATAGATTGCTTTGGGTAGTATGGACATTTTAATTATGTTGATTCTACCAATCCATGAACACCGTATGTTCTTCCATCTGTTTATGTCTTTTTCTGTCTCTTTATTCAGTGTCTATAGTTTTTCATGTATAGATCTTTTACCTCCTTCGTTAAGTTTATTCCTAGGTACTTAATTTATTTGGTGTGATGATAAATTGAATTGCTTTTTAGTCTCTCATTCTGTAAGTTCATTATTGGTGTATAGAAATGCAATAGATTTCTTGGCATTAATTTTATATCATGATATATCACCAACATTATTTATTAAGTCTAATAATTTTTTGAGGGAGTCTTTTGTGTTTTTTTTTTATGTACAATATCATGTCACCTGTGAATAAGGACAGACTTACTTCTTCTTTTCGAACTTGGATGACTTTTATTTCTTCTTCTTGTCTAATTGCAATGGCTAATAATTCTATTACTATGTGAAACAGTAATGGTGAGAGTGGGCATCCCTGTCTTGTTCCTGTTCTTAGTGGAAATGTTTTTAGTTTTTGCCCATTGAGTATGATGTTGGCTGTGAGTTTGTCATATGTGGCTTTTATTATGTTGAGGTATGATCCTTTTATTACCACTTTGTTGATAGTTTTTATCAAGAAAGTGTGTTGTATTTTTTTCAAAGTTTTTTTCTGCATCAATTGATATGACCATGTGATTTTTATCTCTCAATTTGTCTATGTGATAAATCAGGTTTATTGATTGGCAGATATTTACCATCTTTGCATCCCTTGGATACATCCTACTTGGTCATGCTGTATGATCGTTCTGATGAACTACTAGATCTGATTTGCTAGAATGTTTTTTGAGGATTTTGGCATCTGCATTCATGAGGGATATTGGGCTGTAATTTCATTCATTGTGTTGTCTTTATCTGGTTTTGGTATTGGGGTGATGCAGGCTTCATAAAATGAACTTAGAAGTGTTCCTTCCCCCTGAATTTTTAAGTATAGTCTGAGGAGGATAGGATTTAGTTATTTCTTGAATGTTTGGTAAAACTCTCCTGCTAAGCCCTCTGGCCCCAATATTTTGTTTGCTGGAAGATTTTTGATGGCTGTTTCAATTTTTTTTCATAGTTAATTGGCCTATTGCAATGTTTTATATTCTACTTGATTGAGTTTTGAAAGGTTGTATTTTTCTAGGAATATGTTTATTTCCTCTAGGTTGTCCAGTTTGTTGGAATAGAGTTATTCATAGTATTTTTTACAATTTTTTTAAAAACATGTTTCATTGATTTTTTTTACAGAGAGGAAGGGAGAGAGATAAAGAGTCAGAAAAATCAATGTGAGAGAGACATCGATCAGCCGTCTTCTGCATGTACCATACTAGGGATGTGCCCACAACCAACATACATGCCCTTGACTGGAATCAAACCTGGGACCTTTCTGTCTGCAAGTTGACACTCTATCCACTGAGCAAAACCGGCTTTGGCTGTTCATAGTATTTTTTAACAATCCTTTTTATTTCGGTGGGGTCTGTTATTATTTTCCTCTTTCGTTTCTGACTGTTTTTTATTTGGGTCCTCACTCTTTTCTTCTTGGTGAGCCTGGCTAGAGGTTCATCAATCTTTTTTTATCCTTTCAGAGAACCAGTTCTTGGTTTGGTTGATCTTTTGTATTTTTTTTTGTCTCTATGTTGTTTATCTGTGCTCTATATTTATTATTTCCTTCCTTCTGATAACAATAGATTTTTTTTATTTGCTCTCTATTTTAGTCTTTGAGTGGTATGGTTAGATAATTTATTACCATTATTCCTTGTTTTTTGAGGTAGGGCTGTAGAGCTGTGGACTTCCTTCTCAAGACTGCTTTCACTGTGTCCCAAAAATTTTGGATTGCTATATTTTCATTGTCGTTTATTCCCATGATGCTTTTTACTTCTTCTTTGATCTCTCTGATAACCCAGTAATTGTTTAATAGCATACTATTTAGTCTCCATGTGTTTGATTTTGGTGGGGATTGTTTTTATTGTAGTTGATTTCCAGTTTTATACCATTGTGATCTGAGAAGATGCTTGATATGATTTCTATCTTCTTGAATTTGAAAAGACTTTGCCTGTGACCCAATATATGGTCTAATTTGAAAATAACCCATGTGCACTTGAGAAGAATGTCTATTCTGTGGCTTTGGGGTGAAATGTTCTGAAGTGTCAATTAATTCCATCTGGTCTAGTGAGTCATTTAGGACTGATGTTTCTTTGCTGATTTTTTTGTTTAGAGGATTTGTCCAATCTTGACAGTGGGGTATTAAAGTCTCCTAGTATGATTGTATTGCTGTCAATCTCTCCCTTAATATCCTCCAAGATATTTGTTATGTATTTAGGTGCTCCTATATTGCGTGCATATATGTTTACCAGAGTTATTTCTTCTTGTTGGATTGTTCCCTTTAGTATTTTGAAGTGGCCTTCTTTATCTCTTTTTATGTCCTTCACTTTGACATCTAATTTGTCAGATATAAGTATTGCAACCCCAGCTCTTTTTTTTTTCATTTCCATTTGACTGAAATACTATCTTCCATCCTTTCACCCTCAATCTGTGTGCATCTCTTTTCCTGAGGTGGGGGTCTTGCTGACAGCAGATATATGGATCATGTTTTCTTATCCAATCAGTTACCCTATGTCTTTTGATTGGAGCATTTAATCAATCTGTTTACATTTAAAGTTATTATTGATAAGTACTTAACTGTTGCCATTTTTAGTCCTTATCCCCGAGTTCCTTCTTTGTTTCCTCATTCTTTTTATTACAGCAGACCCTTTAACATTTCTTGCATTACTGGTTTGGTGGTAATATATTCCCTTAGTCCTTTTTTGTCTGTGAAGCTTCTGATTTCACTTTCAATTTTGATTGAGAGTCTTGCAGAGTACAGTATTCTTGGATTTAGACCCTTCCTTTGCATGACTTTGTATATTTCATTCCATTCCCTTCTGGCCTGATGAGTTTCTTTTGAGAAGTCAGTAGCTAGTCTTATGGGGGTTCCTTTGTAGGTAACTTTCATTTTCTCTCTGGCTGCTTTTAAGATTCTTACTTTGTTGTTCGTGTTTGCCAATTCAATTATAATGTTCCTTGGTGTCGGTTTTTGGGGTTCATTTTGCTTGGGACTCTGTGAGCTTCTTGGATTTGTGTGGGTTTTTTCTTTCCTGTATTGGGGAAATTTTCTGTCAGTATTTCTTCAAACAGGTTCTCTAATCCTTTTTCCTTTTTCAGTTTCCACTCTTTCTGGAATCCCAATTATGCAGATGTTGTTTTGTTTCATGTTATCCTAAAGTTCCCTTAGGCTCTCCTCTTGCTTTTGAAATTTTTTTTCTAGAAGCTGCTTTACTTGGGTATTTTTTCCTACCGTGTCTTCTAGCTCACTGATGCGGTCCTCAGATTCTTCTAGTCTACTTTTGATGCTTTCTATTGAGTTCTTTTTGGCAGTGATGTCATTTTTCATTTCTTCTTGATTATTCTGCACCTCCTTTAGGTTCTTCTACATTTCTTCTTGCTACTTCTTCATCTCCTCTTGGGTCTTCTTCATTTCCTCTTGGCTCTTACTCACATTGTCAATTTTGTCTTCCATTCTTTTCATCCACCTTATGATCATTTCTCTGAACTCTTTCTCTGGCAGGCTCATTTCTGCTTCTATTTTGTTTACTTCCTTTTCTGGTGAAACCTGCCTTTCTGTCTCATGTGGGCTGTTTCTTTTTCTGCCCATGGTCTTTCTTCTCCGGGTGTCTGGTTATGTAGTTCTCTCTCCTATGTTGATTGAAAGGCACAAACTACAACATGTCCAGGTTCAGCACACAAGGCACTTTTTGTGTGCCTTGTGGATCTCTGAATCCATGGTCCGTGTGTCTGCGCCATTTGGAGATTGGTGTTCTGGGTCCCAGCTGTTCGGTGGGTGCCTCAGCCAGCCGCAGCTTTCAGACCTCCATAGACATCCACCTCCCCCTTATCCCAGGTGAAATCTGACCTTTCCGTGTGCCGTGTGGATCTCTGATTCCACTGCATGTCTGCACTGATTGGAGAGCGGAGTTCTGGGTCCTCGGGTCCCCGTCTGCTGGATGGGTTCCCCAGCAGCAGGCTTCAGACTGCTGCAGACATGCACCTCCCTCTGCAAGATGGCGTGGTCTCCGCGTTCGCGCTGGTGGCTCCGGCAGATAAAATCCCCGAGGCAGTGGGGCTGCCTGGCCAGGAGAGCCCCTTCTAGCAGTCCCCCACCTTCTCCTGGAGGATAACTGACTCTTAACTTGCCAACAAATACTCCCAGTGTGACTCTCAGCTTCTCTCTCTCCCAGTACCCAGCGACAAAGCTCCAGATGCATCTGTCTACTCCGCCGCCATTTTTCTACCCCTAGAAACTTATAATATTGATTTTCATAGTAAATATTAATTATTTTCCTCTTGAACAGATTCTTATCCAACTTGTGGAGGTGATGGATCAACTGCATTTAGGGGAATCAGTTGCTGCAGTTCTCCGTAACAGGTATATTTATGGAAACAATTTACCTTATAAGTTACATAATGTCCCTCCTGGCTATTGATATATCTAACATAGTTGCTACTCAATAAGTATTTGTTGAATATCTGGAATGAAATGAAAATATTAGCTGTATGAATGAATAAAAATGATTGTCAAAGAAAGGCAATGATGAGCATGTTAATGGTCATATGTTCTGAACTAGTGAACAAATAAAAAATATACATAGAAATCATAGTATAAATTGCGAACACATAGAATTCAGTCAGTGGAGCTATTGTTTGAAATTTTAGTTTTAAAGCATATCAATGAGTGAATACTGGTATTCATTGCATAAGAATAGATGTCTCAATAAGTATTTTTGAAATACTATTGCTCTATGATTGTATTGTTCCTGTTTTTTTAAATTTCCAATGAGTCTTACCACTATGCTCGACACCTGAAAAATAATATAAAATTATATTGGATGTCAACTGTAATTGAAAAATACAATTTGAAAATATCCAATAAAAACTTTTACAGGGAATCATGAGAATTTCAGAGCTTCTTCTGGCAATTTAGACTTTTAAATTCATGGTTCAAAGAAACATACATAACCTTTGCTTTGTAGGTATTCTCAATAGTTTAGTTGTATGGTTTGGGTGAAGCATTTGAAATAATGTGATGGAATTGTCTATATCATGGTTTTGACTTATAGTAATGGTGTAACCTTGGGAAATTTTCTCCATTGCTCTGTGCCTTAAGTTCCTTTTCTATGAAATGGGGAAAATAATAATACCTACATTTTAGGATTATTTTGGGATTAAATAAGTGTCTATTGTGCATATGTGATGGGGGAGAGAAAAGGAGGAAGGCGCAAATAACACATGGTATATCAGTGGAAGTATTGAAATATAAATGTGGTACTTTAATTATTTTGAAAATATAATTGTGTTTTTGACATTTGAGATACTTTAAAATATAGGTGTATCTTAAAGAATATAAAATAAGTGGAAAGGTTGAAGTAGGAAGTGGAAATATATAAAGTCATTATTGTTTGTCAGATACTACACTAGGAATTTCACATAATAATCTCATTAGGCAAATGAAGGGTGAATTTGTTGGAATGTACTATCTCATCTGGGCATGAGGTTTAAGGTAGACTTGCTCAGAGACCCAGAAAGCAAGAAAACCATAATGGGATAATGTATGGGCATATTGGGTGAAAATATCGAAGATAATAAAAATTGGGAGACATTGAATTCATAATGGAAAATTGAGTGTGCAGAGTTCAAGCACTGTTGAATAAGAAAATCAGAAGAGGAAATGGTAGGACAGGTTCAAGATGATAATTAAATTTGTTACTTGAATTTGTTTCTTTTCATTATTTTTATTGAGGTACAATTATATATGCTAAAAGAAACACAATCCAGTTCAAAATGTAAAACAATTTCATCTTACCAGAGAATTCCCTTGTGCCCATTTCTAGTCCATATCCCTCCACTCTTACTAAAAGAACCAGTATTCTGACTTATATATCTTGAATTAGTTTGCTTGTTTGTAAACTTAATGTAAATGGAGTCAGACACTGTGTATTCTTTTGAGTATGGCTTCTTTCTTTCAAAATAATGTCTTGGAATCTATCATTGCTGTGGTATCAGTAGTTCCTTCTTTTTGTTGTTGTGTATATTCCATTGTTTAAATGTACCACAAATTGTTTATCCATTTTCTTGTTGATACTCTTTTAAGTTCCATTATTTAGATCTTCTGAATAAAGCTGTTATTGACATTTTTAAGTAAATATTTTTGTTTCCATATACACTCATTTAGTTTTTACATGTACCTAGCAATATATATTTAAGTTATCATTAATAGAAACTGCCAAATGTTTTTCTGAAGTGATGGTGCCATTGTCTACTCTGACCAGTTATAAGTGAAAATCTTCACTATCTCTTGATATTGTTAGCCTCTTTAATTTTAGCCATCCTCTTGGGATAAATGGTGATAGAAGGAGATTTGACTTGAAGTGGTAAACACACAAAACAATATACAGATTATGTATTATAGAAATATACTCCTGAAACCTATATAATTTTATTAATCAATGACACTTCAATAAAGTCAATAAAATATATATTATATTCTTTTGAGTTTTAAAATTTATTCTGGATATTTAGATGTGTGTATTATAAATATTTTCTTCTAATCAGTGGCTTCCCATACCATAGTCTTATTTGTGTCTTTTGATGAGCACAGGTTTTTTAATAGAGGTTAATTTATAATACAGTATTTTTCTTTTATGCTCAATGTTTTTTGCATCTTGTCCAAGAAATATTTGCGCTCTCAAATTTCAGGCTTTTTTCACGAAGTTTTATGGTTTTAACCTTCACATTATAAATGCATTATTGACCAGAAATAAAAGAAATGCATTTGTGAACTCGATTTCAAACAGAATCTAGATAATTAATAAGAATATTAAAAAAATAAGTTTCTTTGTCCTCTTTATTTTAACTAAATGCCTTTGTAAGTGGCATGGTAAATGAATTGTAACCTGAGTGATACTTGCAAACCATAGGGATCTAGTCTTATGATCCTAGTTTATGACACAGTAGCTTTTGGTTTCCTACTTTTGTACTCTTTCTTATTATGAATAAGACTCCTTTGAAAGAAACAGATAATCCTGGTACTAAATAAACTGATTTAGAGCATAGAAACTGATTGACAAACCCCTAATATGTTTATGATGCTACCTAATTAAAATATCATGCACAGGTGGGGAACCTCAGGATGGCCTGCAGAGACCAGGCCCCAGCTTGCACCCCAGCCTCACAGCCCTGCCCCCTACCTGGCACCTTGCCTTGGCCAGGCACCGCCCCTCACCTGCTCCAATGTCCTGTGTGCAGGGTGATTGATCAGGGCAGGGAGGGGGGCCTGCCCGGTTCCCTTAACACCTGGGAGCCAGGCAGTGACCCTGCCCCCTGCCACTGCCACCACTGGTTTCTGTCTGTAGGGTGATCACGAGGTGATCCCCACTCACACCCACCTTGGCCTGGTGCTGCCCACTCACCTGTTCCACCATCCTGCCATGGTCCCACTTTCTTTGGGGCTCATCAAGGCTGGCAGCGTCTCCACTGCTGCCCGCTGCCAGTGCTGCATCACCAACAACCCGCCATGTTCTGCCCTGCCCCCTGGTGGTGAGCACATGTCATAGTGAGCAAACTCCTGGTCTTCCAGTCAATCGATGGCCAGAGGGGACAATTTGAATATTAGGCTTTTACTATATAGGATATATTTATAAATTCAGGTCATTGTCAATGAAGAGGCATCGTTAATGGAAAAGAGAAGACAAAAAATGATCAAGTTTTAGAATCATGTACCAATAGAAGCTAAGACTTGAAAACAAATTAGTTGATAGACTTTTATTGAGTTCTGAAAAGTAGTTAGATATAAGATAAAAACTAAAACCAATAACTTTTGTTTATATTAGAAGTGATCATTTAGAAGTTATGATGGAAAATAATCCATTTAGAAAAGCAATAAAACATAAACATCTAATAAAAGAGAAAAATGCAAATTGACTGTCACTCCAACACACAAGATGGCTGCCCCCATGTAGTCAAAGATGACTGCTCCCATGTGGACACAAGATGGCCACCACTAAATTGCCAACAGGGGAAGGCAGAAGGGAGGGACCAGGCCAGCAGAGGAGGGAAGATAGAGGTGACCAGGGCAGTTGAGGGGAACCTAGGCCTGAGGGGAGGGCAGTTAGGGGCAATCAGGCTGGCAGGGGAGCAGGTAGGCATCGATCAGGCTGGCAGGCAGAAGTTGTTAGGGGCAATCAGGAAGGCAGACAGGCGAGCAGTTGGCAGCCAGTAGTCTTGGATTGTGAGAGGGATTGTGAGATCCTACCAAGATCCAGCCTAAACAGGCAGTCGGATATCCCTCAAGGGGTTCCAGATTGGAGAGAGTGCAGGCTAGGCTGAGGGACACCCCCCCCACGTGCATGAATTTTGTGCACTGAGCCTCTAGTGCCCCATTGCTTTATACAATATTTGGCATGTACTAATTGCTGCTAAAAATCTAATAATTTATTCTGTTTATTATTTAACAAACATTTATTGTGCAATGATAAGAGCTAAACATTTTCATGTCTTATATTATGAAAAGCAATGAAACTTTATTCTCTTTGAGCTTGAATTTAGTGGAGGTATTGGTGTGGTCAGAGAAAAAAACAAAAAATATATGTACAGAAGGAAATTGCTATGAAAAATTAATAAAGCAGGTATAAAGATAATTAAGGGTTACTGAATAGCATTAACTTCTTACTAGTCGCTGTTTTTCACCTTGCAATCTACCATTCATCATATTTACTATATTTGAAGTTCTATTCCAATGTTTTATGAGGTACAGAGAGAGGTCAGCTAGATATGGCTTGCTTTGCTGCAAAGAGCATCTTGATCTGAGCAGCATACATTATAGTAATGTCTGGGAGGGGCACACTGTGGCAAAAGTCACCAATTTGGTGTTGTGGTGGTGTTTTCTGATGTTCCTAACTCTATTAAGGATTTATACAAGAATTTATAAAGCTCTGTGTTCAAGTTTTCTAAAAGTATTCTTTGACAAATAAAACATAGTATAAAATATTGTCTTGTATTTGGAATACCGGAAAAAGAATGCAAAACACAATGTAATCAGATTTTCAGTCCTTTAATGAATATTATATATCACTTATATATTAAGGATGTAGCAATGAATGGTGATACGTGGATCCCTGCTTGTTAGGTTGCTACTGTAGTAGTCAAAATAAGAAACGCGGAGAGTCTGAACAATGGTAATAGCAGTGGAAATGAATGGGGGAGGGTGGAGTAATGAAATATTTAAGGATAAATTTGACAATATTTGGCATTCAACCAGATTTTTCACACTCTAGTCAAAGTGATCTTTTAAATTTGCTAATCTAATAATGTCACCCAGATTGCCTTTCCTTCCTCTGACTATTGAAATACCACCTGTTTTTTAAGACCCATATCAAATTCCATGTCCTGTCTAAACTAAAGCCTTCCACAATCAATCTATCCAGATTACTAGGAAGGTCTCCTTTGTCTCTGAGCTGTTTTACCACTGCAATGATTTTTATCATAATCAGTTTTGCATTGAAGTAATTTGAATGTGTCTTTGCTTACAACATCATTAAAAGAGATTTTTTTCTTTAACTTTATTGTTGAAGTATTAAAAATATCCCTCTTTTCCCCTATCACCCCCTCCACCCTACTCACATCCCCTCCCCAGGCCTTCACCACACTGTTGTCTGTGTCCATGGGTTATGCATATATGCATGGAGCTTTTTTAGAGAACTGTATCTAATCTATATTTATTTTATATTGTATACTACACAGGATTTTGTGCATAATAGACATTCATTAAAAATTTTTAGCCCTAGCTGGTGTGGCTCAGTTGGTTGGGCATCATCTGATGCACTGAAATGTTGCTGGTTCCATTCAAAGGTCAGGGCACATTCCTGGGTTTCAGGCTGGATCCCTGGTGGGGGTCATGCAGAAGGCAACTGATTGATGTTTTTCTCTTTCCCTTCCTCTCTAAAAGGTCAATGAAAATATTAAAAATATAATAGTAATTTGTAGAAGTTATTACATTTATCACCAATTATTTGTTACTAATCATTTTATTTGGTCAAATTGTTTAAGTCATTTGGTTTCCCAAAGTCAACTCCTATTTATATTTAAGTAAGTGAATATTAAGTGACAGTTATTAAAATTATAAAATAGATTAATGAAATTTATTACAGATTCTAGGAATAAGCTCAGAATTTTTTCATACCAATGTAATATGTAATCTCTCATTAATAGTGTATGTTGTCAAGGGGTGCAGGACTTTGAAAGAGGTCATTTGATATTTTATAATTTTGAGCCTTTACTATTTATTAAACATTGTCATTATCTGTAAAATTTAAGGATTAGAAGATCCAAACCTTCTTTTTAGTTTTAAAAGTCTGGAATTATTCTTTAAAATTAAATACATAGTACATGATAAATAAATACATCTTGGATTAAATTTGATGATGACCAGTCATTGAAGATAACTCCTTTATTACAGTTTTCATAAGTTGACTTCATAAATGTTTTTTAAAATATTGAGTTAAAAATTATTGAAATTGTTGGGGTGATGGCTTTGTAAAACTTCAATAAAATATGTTTGTTATATGCTTTTTAAGATTAAGAATTTATAAGGATCTAGTTTAACCTTTGCTGAAGGAAGTGAGGCAATGATTATAATAAGGTCAAACCTTAGGATAGAAAATCTCTATAAGGATTATAATATGAGGACAACACACAAATTTCTGTACACTTTATACAATGGACTTTTATTTAGGCTCAGAAATTCTGTAGGTTTTTGTTACCCATTTTATTGTCCTAATATATTGCAGTAAGGTACATCTGCAGTTTATTAGCATATTTGTTCTTCTCGCTGAAGAGTTACATGTTTTCATACAAAAGACATGGACTTGTTATTAATGTTGCGTGTGATCTCATTAGAGGAATTTTCCAAGCCACAGAAAGTGTTTCTGTTCCTAAGGAGAGGAGTTACTATGCTGATTCTCCTTCTTCTACCTCCATCTTAAATGTTGCTGTTCATTATTCTGTACAGATTCCTCATTTCCTTTCTGAGTAATCTTAGCTACAGCCATTACTTCTATCCCAAACTATATGCTGAAAGCTTTCACATTTATATCTTGAGTTTATGTCTTTTTTATAAGCCCCAAAGTAAAAGTTTCTTTATTTATTTTCTCTACCACTTTTGGTGTGTGTGTGTGTGTGTGTGTGTGTGTGTGTGTGTGTGTTTGGCTTTTTATTTTTTATTATTTTAAAATATTTTTATTGTTTAAAATATTACATGTATTAGTACATATATCTCCTTTTTTCCTCCCATTAACCTTCCCCCAGCCTCCTCTACCCACTGTCACATGCCCTCATCCATCCCCCCCAGTGTCTTGTGTCCATTTGTTGTGCTTATATGCATGCATACAAGTCCTTTGGTTGATCTCTTACTCCCATTCCCAAACACTCCCCTGCTTTCCCACTGTAATTTGACAGTCTGTTTGGTGCTTTACTGCCTATGTATTTATCTTTCTGTTTATCAATTTATAATGTACTTTATTTTCCATAAATGAGTGAGGTCACCTGGTATTTTTCTTTCATTGCCTGGCTTATTTCACTTAATATAATGCTCTCCAGGTCTATCCATGCTGCTGCAAATGATAAGAATTTCTTTTTTTATAGCAGCGTAGTATTACACTGTGTAGATGTAACATAGTTTTCTAATCCACTCATCTACTGATGAGCATTTAGGCTATTTCCAAATCTGAGCTATGGTGAATTGTGCTGCTATAAACATAGGGGAACACATATCCTTTCTGATTGGTGTTTCTAGTGTCTTAGGATATATTCCTAAGAGTGGGATTGCTGGGTCAAATGGGAGTTCCATTTTTAATTTTTTGAGGCAACTCCATACTGTTCTCCACAGTGGCTGCACCAGTCTGCATTCCCACCAAAAGTGCATGAGGGTTCCTTTTTCTCCGCATGCTTGCCAACACTTGTGACTTGTTGATTTGTTGATGATTGCCATTCTGACAGGTGTGAAATTGTACCACATGGTCCTTTTGATTTGCATCTCTTTGATAATTAGTAACTTTGAGCATTTTTTCATATCTCTCTTGGGCTTCTTTCTGTCTTCTTTTGAAAAGATTCTATTTAGGTCAATTACCTAATTTTTTATTGAATCATTTATCTCCTTTTTATTAAGTTGTATAAGTTACCTGCAAATGCTGAAGATTAAACCTTTATCAGTAATAATATTTGCAAATATGTTCTCTCATACAGTGGGCTTTCTTGTTTTGTTGATGGTTTCTTTTGCAGTAAAAAAATTATTTTAATGCAGTCCCATTTGTTTATTTTCTCTTTACTTACCATTGCTCTAGGAGCAGCATCGGTTAAGAAATTGCTTTGGCATCGTCTGAGATTTCTCTGCCTGTGGATTTATCCCATATTTTTATGGTTTCCAAGCTTATGTTTAAGTCCTGTATCCATTTTGAGTTAATTTTGTGTATGGTGTTAGTTGGTGGTCTACTTTCATTACTTTGCATGTATCTGTCCAATTTCCCCAACACCATTTATTGAAAAGACTGTCTTGACTCCATTGTATTTCCATGCCTCCTTCATCAACTATTAATTGAGCATAGTGGTTCAGGTCAATATCTGGATTTTCTATTCTATTCCAATTGTCTATGTGTCTGTTCTTGTGCCAGTACCACTGAGAACAGTCGCTTTGTAGTACAGTATTGAAATCTGTTATTGAGATCCCACTACTTAGTTCTTTCTCAGGATTGCTCTAGCCTTTTGGGGTCTTTTTTATTATTATTATTCCAAATGAACGTTTGGAGAGTTCTTTCTAGGTCTGTGAAATATACCCTCAGTATTTTAATGGAGATTGGATTGAATCTATAGATTGCTTTGTGTAGTCTGGACATTTTAATGATGTTGATTTTACCAATTCATGAACATGGTATGCTCTTCCACCTGTTTAAGTCTTCCTCTATCTCTCTTTTCAGTGTTCTGTAGTTTTCCATGTATAAATATTTTACCTCCTTCATTAAGTTTATTCCTAGGAATCTTAATTTTTTTTGGTGCGATTGGAAATAGAATTGCATTTTTTTATGTACAGTATTATGTCATCTGCAAATAAGGACAGACTTACTTTTTTTTCTAAGAAATCAGCCAATAATCCCAACAAATGTTCGCAACAAGTATCTGGAGATGAATACAAACTACAAACAAGAACTAATATCAAGTGAGACAAGGGAAAACAGTAGCAAAAAGATAAAACAAAATAAAACAAAACAAAAGAAACAAAAATGAATAAGAAAAACAATCTCAAAAAAAAGCAAAAACAATGATATAATCAACAATCAAGCAAACAACAACAAAAGGACAGAGAGAAAAAAAGTTTGTTTTGTGAAGATAGAGAAAAGAGAGGTATGTATGGACTTGGAGCTGTGGATTAGAAATTAGATATATAAGTATGATGAAATTGTAATAGGGGGTAAAGAGAAGGAATAGGGAAAATCTAAAGCAGGAAAAGGTTAAGAGAAACAGGATAATAGAAGGGGAAAAGTTAGGGAGAGACTGATGGCATAAAGGTAAAGTTGAAATAGAGTCTGCAGGCTGACCCTCTATCCACTGAGCAAAACTGGTTTTGGCTAGGCGTATTATTTTTGTTTGGTCTCTTTCCACACCCTCCAAACCCCTTTCCTCCTGAGAATTGTCAGTCCACTCCCTTTCTATGCCCCTGACTCTGTTATATTCACCAGTTTATTCTGTTCATCAGATTTTTTATTCACTGGATATTTAGATTCACTTGTTGATAGATATGTATTTGTTGTTCATAATTTTTATCTTTACCTTTTTCTTCTTCATTCTCCTCTTACAGAATACCTTTCAGCATTTCATATAATACTGGTTTGGTGGTGATGAACTTCTTTAGCTTTTCCTTATCTTTGTGGCTCTTTAGATGCCCTTCAATTCTGAATTATAGCTTTGGTGGGTAGAGTAATCTTGGTTGTAGGTTCTTGCTATTCATCACTTTGAATATTTCTTGCCACTCCTGTCTGGCCTGCATAGTTTCTGTTGAGAAATCAGCTGACAGTCATATGGGTCCTCCCTTGTAGGTAATTAACTGTTTTTCTCTTGTGCTTTTAATATTCGCTCTTTATCTTTTGCTCTTGGCATTTTAATTATAATGTGTCTTGGTATGGTTGTCTTTGATTTCCTTTTATTTGGGGTTCTCTGTGCTTCCTGGACTTGTAGATCTATTTCTTTCATCAGGTGGGGGAAGTTTTCTGTCATTATTTCTTCAAATGGGTTTTCAGTATCCTGCTCTCTGTCTTCTTCTGCCCCCCCATCCCCCACCCCCATAATTCGGATGTTGGTATGCTTGAAGTTGTCCCAGAGGCTCTTTACCCTATCTTCATATTTTTGGATTCTTTTTTCTTTTCTGATTAAGTGATTTTTGCTTCTTTTTATTTCAAATCTTTGACTTGATTCTTGCAATCCTCTATTCTGCTGTTAGATATCCGTACAATAGTTTTTTACTTCATTCAGTGAATGCTTAATTTCTAGTTGGTCCTTTTTCATATCCTTGAGAGTCTCCCTAAATTTTTGGCCTTTTCTAGAATAGTCTTGAAAAACCTTATAACCATGGTTCTGAACTCTATATCCAGTTGTTTGCTTTCCTCCATTTCTTTCATTTGTGGTCTGTTTCTTTGTCTACACATTTTGGCTGCTTCCCTTAGTTGACAGAGTGACTTTATGTGCTAGGTGTCTTGTAGGGCCCAGTCGCTTAGCCACCCAAGTTACCTGAGGTGGACACTTTTGGTGCACCTGTTTGTCCGCAGTGTGCACAGTCTTGTTGTAGTTAAGTCTTGATTGGTGTTGGTATCACTGGAGGAATTGATCTCCAGGCCAATTGGCTATGAGCATCAGCTATGTCTACACTGGGAGAACTTCTGTGCTGGAGACACCCTTATGAGACAAGACTTGCAAAAGCCTGTGTCCTCAGATTGGATGGGGAAGAGTCTCAGGCCAGAGAAGACAGCATTGCTTTCCCATGAGCCCTATCCTAAGAGGCCCTTGTGTCTCAGTGTCCCATGGTAAGCGCTGTAAGCACCTCTGAGAGAAAGCCACCCTTGAGTTCAGGCCGCTGCCATCCAGTTTCTCCCCAAATGAGTCTGGGTCTCCAGAGTCTTGCCTGGAACTGGAGTTCAGTGCAGTCAGGAGCTTTTGTCTCCCTCCTGCTTGATAAAGCCAGCTGCATACTCAGTTGTCCACCATCTCCACCTGTACACCCTGGTACCTCTGCCTTCTGCAGTTCCTCTGAGTCTCAGTGTGATTTTCTTTTTCCTGACAGTCCATATCCCCCCTATATGAGTCTGGGTCTCCAGAGTCTTGCCTGGAACTGGAGTTCAGTGCAGTAGGGAGCTTTTGTCTCCCTCCTGCTGGAGAAAGCCAGCTGTGCACTCACTTGCCAGTTCTCTCTCCGTGCGCACATCTGTACCTCTGCCTTTCCACAGTTCCTCTGAGTTTCAATGTGATCTTCTCTTTCCTGACAGTCCAGTTTCTCTCCAAATGAGTTCGGGTCCACAGAGTCTTGCCCGTAACTGGAGTTCAGTGCAGTCAGGAGCTTTTTCTCCCTCCTGCTTCAGAAATCCAGCTGCATATTCAATTGCCTGCCCTCTGTGCCTGCACGCCCTAGTACCTCTGCCTTCTGCAGTTCCTGTGAGTCTCAGTGTGATCTTCTCTTTCCTGACAGTCCAGTTTCATTGCATATGAGTCTGGGTCCCCGGTGTCCTGCCCAGAACTGTAGTTAAGTGTATTTGGGAGCTTTGTCTCCCTCCTACTTGAGAAAGCCAGCCGTACAACAGTTGCCAACCCTCTCTGCATGCCTTTCTCAGTACCTCTGCCTCCTGCAGCTCCTCTGAGTCTCAGTGTGCTTTTTTCTTTCCTTCTAGTTGTAGAATTTCCACTCAGCCAGCCTACCTGTGGTTAGGGATGATGTCCATTTTGTCTTTTAGTTGTAGTTTTGAAATTGTTGTGTTTACCTATGCCACCAGCTTGGTTTTTCCTCAAAAAATGTAATAATTAAAAAGGTAAAATCAAGTGAGGAAAAAAGACAAAAAAATAGTTTCTTAAGAAATAGAGGAAAAAATAAAAAATATAACAAAAATGTCCAGTAGTGAAGGTCATTCACTTCCTCTATTGGTCTGTTTGACACACCTGTTTCCTAGTCAGGAAAGTATTGCAGTTCCCTGCATTCTACTGCTCCTCACTGTTTTTTTTTTTTTATTTTAATTAAATCTTTATTATTCAGATTATTACATTTGTTTCTCTTTTTTTCCCCTCCATAGTACCCCTCCACCCAGCTCCCACCCTCCCTCTGCCCTTAGCTCCCTCCCATTGGTCTCATCCATAGGTGTATGATTTTTGTCCAGTCTCTCCCTGTATACCCTTCACCCCTTTCCCCCTAAGAATTAACAGTCCACTCCCTTTCTGTGCTCCTGATTCTATTATATTCACCAGTTTATTCTGTTGATCAAATTTTTAATTCACTTAATTTTTAGATTCACTTGTTGATAGCTATGTATTTGTTCATAATTTTT
>PVJN01013363.1:0-48945 GCA_004026805.1 Lasiurus borealis | reverse complement strand
TTCCTGTTCTTAGGGGAAATGATTTTAGTTTTTGCCCATTGAGTATGATGTTAGCTGTGGGTTTATCGTATATGGCTTTTATGATGTTGAGGTATGATCCTTCTATTCCCACTTTGCTGAGAGTTTTTATCAAGAAAGGGTGTTGGATTTTGTCAAATGCTTTTTCTGCATCAATTGATATGACTATGTGATTTTTATCCCTCAATTTGTTTATGTGACGTATCACATTTATTGATTTGCGGATATTGAACCATCCCTGCATTCCTGGGATGAATACTGATTGGTCATAGTGTATGATCTTTCTGATGTACTTCTGGATCCGATTTGCTAGAATTTTGTTGAGGATTTTGGCATCTATGTTCATGAGAGATATTGGCCTATAATTCTCTTTCATTGTGTTGTCTTTATCTGGTTTTGGTATTAGGGTGATGCTGGAATCATAGAAGGTGTTTGGAAGTGTTCCTTCTTCTTTAATGTTTTTGAGTAATCTGAGGAGGATAGGTTTTAATTCTTCCTTGAATATTTGGGAAAAGTCTCCTGTGTAGCCATCTGGTCCCAGGCTTTTATTTGCTGGAAGCTTTTTGATTACTGCTTCAATTTCTTCCATAGTTATTGGACTATTAGGATGGTTGGCTTCCTCCTTATTGAGTTTTGGGAGGTTATATTTATCTAGGAAAATGTCCATTTCTTGCAGGTTGTCCAGTTTGTTGGAATAGAGTTGTTCATAGTATTTTTTAACAATCCTTTGTATTTCCACAGGGTCTGTTGTTATTTCTCCTCTTTCATTTCTGATTTTGTTTATTTGGGTCTTCTCTCTTTGCTTCTTGATGAGCTGGGCTAGAGGTCCATCAATCTTGTTTATCCTTTCAAAGAACCAGCTCTTTGTTTTGTTGATCTTTTGAATTGTTTCTTTGGTCTCCAAGTTGTTTATCTCCGCCCTGATCTTCACTATTTCCTTCCTTTTGAGCACACTGGGCATTTGTTGGTGCTCTCTTTTAAGCTCTTTGAGTTTTAGGTTTAGGTGGTTTATTACCATTGTTTCCTGTTTTTTGCAGTAGGCTTGTAGGGCTATGAGCTTCCCTCTCTAGACTGCTTCCACTGTGTCCCATAAATTTTGTATTGTTGTGTTGTCATTGTCATTTGTAGCCATGATGTTTTTTATTTCTTCCTTGATCTCTCTGGTTACCCAGTCATTGTTTAGTAGCATGCTGTTTAGTCTCCATGTGTTTGATTTCTTTCTATTGTTTTTATTATAGTTGATTTACAGTTTTATGCCACTGTGGTCTGAGAAAAAGCTTGATATGATTTCTATCTTCTTGAATTTGAAGAGACTTTTCTTATGACCCAATATGTGATCTATCTTTGAAAATGACCCATGTGCACTGGAGAAGAATGTATATTCTGTGGCTTTGGCGTGAAATGCTCTGAAGATGTCAGTTAATTCCATCTGGTCTAGTGAGTCATTTAGGATTGTTGTTTCTTTGCTGACTTTTTGTTTAGAGGATCTGTCCAATGGTGACAGTGGGGTATTAAAGTCTCCTACTATGATTGTATTGCTGTCAATCTCTCCCTTAATATCCTCCAAGAGTTCTTTTATGTATTTAGGTGCTCTTATATTGGGTGCATATATGTTTACCAGAGTTATTTCTTCTTGTTGGATTGTTCCCTTTAGTATTATGAAGTGGCCTTCTTTATCTCTTATTATGTCCTTCACTTTGAGATCTAATTTGTCAGATATAAGTATTGCAACCCCAGCTTTTTTTTCATTTCCATTTGCCTGAAATACCATCTTCCATCCCTTCACCCTCAATCTGTGTGCATCTCTTTTCCTGAGGTGGGTTTCTTGCAGACAGCAGATATGTGGATCATGTTTTCTTATCCAATCGGTTACCCTATGTCTTTTGATTGGAGCATTTAATCCGTTTACATTTAACATTATTATTGATAAGTACTTATCTGTTGCCATTTTTAGTCCTTAACCCCGAGCTCCTTCTTCGCTTCCTCTTTCTTTTTATTACAGCAGGCCATTTAACATTTCTTGCATTGCTGGTTTTGTGGTAATATATTCTCTTAGTCCATTTTTGTCTGCGAAGCTTTTGATTTCACCTTCAATTTTGATTGAGAGTTTTGCAGGGTACAGTATTCTTGGATTCAGACCTTTCCTTTGCATGACTTTGTATATTTAATTCCATTCCCTTCTAGCCTGACGAGTTTCTGTTGAGAAGTCAGTAGCTAGTCTTATGGTAGTTCCTTTGTAGGTAACTTTCTGTTTCTCTCTGGCTGCTTTTAGTATCCTTACTTTGTTGTCGGTGTTTGCCAGTTTAATTATAATGTGCCTTGGTGTTGGTATGTTGGGGTTCATTTTGCTTGGGACTCTGTGAGCTTCTTGGATTTGTGTGGATTTTTTCTTTTCTATACTGGGGAAATTTTCTGTCATTATTGGTTCAAACACGTTCTCTAATCCTTGTTCAGTTTCCACGTTTTCTGGAACCCCAGTTATACGGATGTGGTTTTGTTTCATGTTATCCCAAAGTTTCCTTAGGCTCTCCTCTTGCTTTTTAACTTTTTATTCTAGAAGCTGCTGTACTTGGATATTTTTTCCTACCATGTCTTCTAGTTCACTTATGTGGTCCTCTGCTTCTTCCAGTCTATTTTTGATGCTTTCTGTTGAGTTCTTTATAGCAAAGATGTCATTGTTCATTTCTCCTTGTTTATTCTGCACCTCATCAATTTCTTCTGCATTTCTTATTGCTGCTTCTACACTTCCTCTAGGCTCTTCTTCCCTTCCTCTTGGCTCTTCTTCCCTTCCTCTAGGCTCTTACCCATATTGTCGAAATTGTCTTCCAATCTTTTAAGCCAACTTATGATCGTTTCTCTGAACTCTTTCTCTGGCAGGTGTGTTTTTGCTTCTATTTCGTTTACTTCCTTTTCTGGTGAAACCTGCCTTTCTGTCTTATGTGGGCTGTTTCTTTTTCTGCCCATGGTCTTTCTTCTCCGGGTGTCTGGCTATGTAGTTCTCTCTCCTACGTTGATTGAGAAGTACAAACTACAACACGACCAGGTACAGCACACAAGGCACTGAGTAGAAATATATTGAGGATGTTAATAATCACAAATAAGGTGACCACCAATGAAGGATAAATTAGGGGTAAATAGAGAAAGAAGAAGAGGAAAATGAGGAAAAAAGAAAAGAAAGAAATGCCAAATCAAATTGGGAGAGCGAGAGAAAAAAGAAAAAAAAAAGATAAATAAATGAACAAAAAAATAAAATACAATAAAATAAGAAAATAAAAAGGAGAAGGAAAGAGGAAGAAAAAAAAGGCAGAGAGAAAAGAAAGCGTATAAGAGAGAAAGGGGGAACAAAATATAGATGACAAGAGACAACTCCAATAGAACCGTCACCAATCCCAATAAAGGCCAGCAACCAGTATCTAGAGCTTAATGTAAACTGCAAATAGCAACTGGTGTCGAGGGAGGTGAGGGAAAAGAGAGGTAGAAAACAAAGCAAGCAAAAAGCAAAATAAAACAAGTAGAATAAACTAAAAGAATTTCACAAGAAATTTCAAAAAATCGATATAATCACTTTTTAGGCAAACAGCAACAAAAGGACTTAGAGAAAAAAACAACTTTTTCGCTAATGAAGGCAAGAAGAGAGAGGTTTGTGTGGATTTGTAGTAGGGGATTTGAAATTAGATATATAAATGGGGTGAAATTTTAACTAGGTAAAGAGAAAGAATAGGGAAAATCTAAAGTTGGAAAACGGAAAGAGAACTAAGACAACAAAATGGGGAAAATTAGGAGGAAGGTGTTGGCATAAAGGTAGAGTTGAGTTGGAGTAATATTATGCTAAAGGAAAGATGAAAATAGAATGTAGAACTCTAATCCCAAAATAAAATAAATAGAAAACACTTTTTTCCCTAAAAAGTAAAGTACTAATATTAAATAATAATACTAGTTTAAAACAAAAATGCAATAGTTAAAAAGGAAAATCAATTGATGCAGAATGAAAAAAGGTCTTCTAATTAAAATATGTGAAAATGAAAAATAAAATAAAAGAAAAGAAAAAGAAAAAAAAAGAAAAAAAAAGAAAAAAAGGAAAAGGGAAAAAAGAAAAAAAATTAGGATGCTCCTTCACTTCCACTATTATTTTGTGTGTCATCCACTGGGTGGCAGTGTTTCAGAATTGATCTCAGACAAAGCAGGGGACTTCTCCAGGCTGTGCTCAGATCCTGCTACTCTCTGGTTCTCAAAGCCAGTTTGTGGGGGTTTTGCATCCGGGACACTGTAATAACTCCCAGGCTGTCCTTCTGTCCCAGAAAGAAAAAAAGAAAGAAAGAAAAGAAAAAAAAAAAGTAGTTGTTTTCCAGAGCTCTCCTCCATCAACAGCTCAGAGGGTTTGCCTCCACATTTAGGGATCACGCCCTGACCACCTCTGGGAACTTCTCCAGGGGCAGCTTTCCCGCAGCCAGGCTCCCAAGGCGTATGCGTCTCTGTTGTGCGGGGGTAGGAGACCTCACCCCGACCCGGGCGAAATCTGACCCTTCCTTGAGATGCGTGGATCTCTGAATCTGCTGCCCGCGGGTCCGCGCTGCCTGGAAAGCTGTGCTCTGTGTCCCCGGCTGCTCGGGGTGCCTCCGTCAGCTGCAGCTTCCAGACCTCCCTCTTATCCCAGGCGCAATCTGACCTCACCATGTGCTCCGTGGATCTCTGAGTCCACTGCGTGTCTGTGCCAATTGGAGAGCGAAGCTCTGAGTCCCTGGGTCCCCAGCTGCTTGAAGTGTGCGCAGCTGCTGGCTTCAGATGGCTGCAGACATCTACCTCCCTCTGAAAGATGGTGCGGTCTCGGTGTTCGTGCTGGGGCTCGGGAGGACAAAAACCCCTTGGCAGTGGGGCTGCCCGGCTGGGAGAGCCCCGTCCAGCAGTTCCCCACCTTCTCCTAGAGGATAACTGGCTCTTAACTTGCCACCAAACACTCCCAGTGTGACTCTCAGCCACTCTCTCTCCTTCTGCCCAGCGACAAAGCTCCAGACGCGTCTGTTTACTCCGCCGCCATTTTCTCTCCTCCCCTTGTTTGCTTTTCCACCAGCAATTCCCAAAGCTACATTAACAGTATCTATTACCAAACTTTTTTTGGTTTTGTCAATCCAAAGGGTAATAATTGGTACTAAAGTAAAGTTTAACCCTGGCAATTATGGATCAATTGGTTAAGTGTTGTATTATGGACCAAGAGTTCCCTAGTTCGATTCTTGGTCAGGGCACATGCCTGGATTTGGGGACTCATTTCCCAGTGCGAGACATGCAGGAGTCAGCTCATTGATTTTTTTTTCTCTCTCTCTCCCCCAATCCTGTTCTCTTTCTCTAAAATCAATAAAAACATACTTTTAAAAGAAGTATAGTTTAAATTTCTTTCTCTTTTTATGAGAAATATGAACATCTTTATGTTTGATATGAATGCATTTGCATTTGTGTTTTTTTTTCTTTTTTCTTTTTTTTTTTTACCAATTTTCTATTATTAAACTTTCTTAGGTTTTTTATATTGTATAACTTGATCTATGAATTTTCTGGAGACATTAAGAAACTCCCTATTTTTGTAATATTTAAAAGTATTTGCACCATGCTTAAATTCAATTACATTTTACCAGCCATAATATATTACGTAGTTATTAGCCCAAACTTTACATAAAAAGTTCAAATAGCTGACATTTCTTCAAAATCCAGATTCCTTTTCCTCTATATATGCAATCATAGTCTCAACGGACTCTGCCTGCAGCCTATAAAACATTAAATTATGTTTATTCTAAAAATAAGAAAAATCACACAGGTAATATAAAACAAAATTGGGGGGAGGGAAGGAAAGTTTGCTGAGTTCTATGCCTCCTGCACTCTTAGCCTTTTTCCTCCCTTGCTCAGCAAAGTTAAAAATTACTTCCCTTCTGCTCCTTCTCTTGCTTCAAACCAGTGCATTGTTTTCACTACCTGAATGCTACAAAATTTTTGTCCAATTCTATGCATTTTTTAAAACTCCACCCTTATTGAAATCACATGTTTCCTAGAGTTCCATAATGCACTTATTTTGATTTTTTTCTACTGCTCTAGCCATTTGACCTCAGTAGTTCTCATGAATCATTCTTAAAGTATTTTTCTTCCTTTTTTTTTTACCACTACTTTTCCATTATATTTATTAAATCTAAAGAAGTCCATCTAATTCAGTGGTTCTCAATCTTTCTTTCCAATGCTGTGACCCTTTAATACAGTTTCTCATGTTGTGGTGACTCTAACCATAAAATCATTTTCATTGCTACTTCTTAACTGTAATTTTGTTACTATTAATGAATTGTAAAGTAAATGTCTGTGTTTTCTGATGGTCTTAAGCTCTACAGCAGCAGTTCTCAACCTGTGTGTCATTGAGAACCGCTAGTAGGATTGCCTAACACCATCAGAAAACAAGACCAGAAAAAATAGCATAATAGATGGATTTGTCCTGAGCCTTGTCACAGCCTTGTTGGCGAGTTAAGGGACAGATACACTCCAGGAGAAAGTGAGGGACATTTAGACGGGGCTCTTCTGACAGGGCAACCCCGACTACTGTTGGGTTCCCTCCCAGAGCCACCAGCTTGGACGCGAAACACAAACATTTTGAAGAGAAAGTGGATGTTATCAGAAGCCTGAAAATCTACAACCACAGCACCCACTGAACAGCTGTGAACCCCAGAACACCGGTCCACAAGTGGCACAAACACGTGGATTCAGAGGAGCTCTACACTCCACCACAGAAAGATCAGATTTCGCCTGTGATAAGGTGAGGTTTCTGGTCCCAGCAGGACAGAGAAATGCATGCACTGCGAGAGTTGGAGAACTGGGGGAAGTCTGCACCTAGAGAAATTCATGGCTGATGCGTCTGGTGTGATCTGTGAATGTGGAAGGGGGTCCTCAGATCTGCTAACAGAGGGGATCTCTAAAAAGCAACCCATTTTGATCTGACGCAAAAGGATAGTCTGGGAGTTTTAAAAGTGCGCCAGCTGCTTGGACAAGAGGGGCAAAAGTGGACTATGCAGACTTGCATGCAGCTCTGGAATTCATGCACTTGCGCATTTTCCTCTTCAGATCCTTGCTTCTGATTGCTAAGCCCAATACATAGGATCACCCAGTTGGGGACACCCTAGGAGACTGCAGGGGTAAATTGTTTTTCTGGAACCTTAGGATGAAATTGGGGAGTGACCGTTGGAGAACCAGGTCTGGGGCAGCACACTCCCACAGACCAATACTGAATGCCATGAAGAAAGCAGAATTTAAGCAAAGGCTAGAGAGGAGCTATATTCTCAGAGGTCAATCCAGAAACACGGCTACCCAGGAGGTGAATCACAAATTGACTCTTGTGTAATCACAAATAAAGGAATAAAGAAATTAAGGCACACTGCATGTTTAAAAATCAGGACTGGTTGAGAAGCAGTGGAATGCAGGGAACTGCAATACTTCTGGACTTGGAAACAGGTGTGCCAAACAGAACACTAAAGAAAGTGAATGACATTCACTATTGCACATTCTATTTTTTTTTTCATCTTTCAGTTAAGAAAATATTGTTTTCCTTTTTTTCTACTTTCTTTTACCTTTTTAATTATATTTTTATTTTCAATCAGTATTATTACTACAACTATTTTAGCTTTTTGTTAAAAAAGTATCATTTTATTTTCTCTTTATTTTACTTTGGAATTAGTGTTCTACATTCTATTTTTATCTTTCCAATAGCATCATTTTACTCTATCTCAATTCTACTTTATGATATCACTTTCTCCCTAACTTTTTCCCTTTTGTTGTCCTGTTTCTCTTACCCTTTTCTTACTTTACATTTTCCCTATTTTTTCTTATTACTCCCTGTTAAAATTTCACCCTACTTATATTTCTGATTTCCAATCCCTTGCTCTAAATCCATGTACACTTCTCTCTTCTTGTCTTCACTATCCAAAAAATTGTTTTTCTCTCTGTTGTTGTTTGCTTAAATTTTGATTATATCAATTTTTATGCTTGTTTGTGATATTGTTTTGCTTATTATTTTTTGTTTTGTTTTGTTTGTTTGATTTGATTTGTTTTTGTTTGTTTTTTGCTTCTGTTTTCCCTCACCTTGTTTGATATTTGTTTTTGTTTGTAGTCTATATTAATCTCCTGGTACTTGTTGCTGGCATTTGTTGGGATTAGTGGTTGTCCTATTGGAGTGTTATCCCCATATATACAGTTTGTTCCCTTCTCTTTCTTATTTTCTTTCTTTTCTCACTTACTTTTTTTTTCATTCTCCCAATTTCATTTTGGCATTCCTTTTTTTTTCTTTCCTCTCTTCTTCTTTCTCTCCTATGCACTAATCTGCCTCTCTATGGTGGTCACTTTTATTTGTGGTTATTACATCATGAATATATTTCTATTCAGAACCTAGTGAATTTTACCTGCTTCTGTTGTATGTTGTGCCTTGAAATCAATGCAGGAGAAAGAGAACTACATAACCAGACAACTGGAGAAGAGAGACCATTGAGGGACAAAGAAAAGCCCGCATATGAAAGGAAAACAGACATCACCAGAAAAGGAAGTAAATGAAGTGGAGGCAAGCAACGTGCCAGAGAAAGAATTCAGAGAAATGGTCATAGGTGGCTGAAAAGAATGGAAGACAAATTCGACAATATGAGTAAGAATCAAGAATAAATGAAGAAGAGCCAATAAGAAATAAAAAGTGACATAACTGTTATAAAGAACTCAATAGAAAGCATCAAGAGTAGACTAGAAGAAGCTGAGAATTGCATCGGCGACCTAGAAGACAAGGGAGGAAAAATACCCAAGTAGAGCAGCTTCTAGAAAAAAAAGTAAAACGCGGGAAGAGAGCCTAAGGGAACTTTGGGACAACATGAAATAAAACATCATCCACATAATTGAGGTTTCAGAAGGACAGAAAGGAATAGAAAACCTGTTTGAAGAAATAATGACAGAAAACTTCCCTGATATAGGGAAGGAAAAAACCCACACAAATTCAAGAAGCTCACAGAGTCCCAAGCAAAATGAACCACAAAAGACTGATGCTAAGGCACATTGTAATTAAACTGGCAAACACAAATGACAAAGTAAGAATCTTATAAGTGTCCAGAGAGAGACAGAAAGTTACCTACAAAGGAACCCCCATCAGACTAGTGACTGATTTCTCAACAGAAATTCATCAGGCCAGAAGGGAATGTAATGAAATATACAAAGTCATGGAAAGGAAGGGTCTGAATTCAAGAATACTGTATCCAGAAATGCTATCAATCAAAATTGAAGGTGAAAGCAAGAGCTTCAGAGAAAAAAGAAGGACTAAAGGAATTTATTACCACCAAACCAGCAATGCAAGAAATGCTAAAGGGTCTGCTGTAAAAATAAAAAAAGAAATAGGAAGTGAAGAAGGAACACAGGGGTAAAGAATAAAATAACAACAAATAAATACCTATCAATAATAACTTTAAAAGTAAATGGATTAAATGCTCCAACCAAAAGGCATAGGGTAATGGATTGATTAAGAAAACATGACCCATATATCTGGTCTTTTTAAGAAACCTACCTCAGAAAAAAAAAGACGGACACAGACTGAGGGTGGAGGGACCGAAAAAAGGTTTTTCAGGTGAATGGAAATGAAAAATGAACTGGGATAGCAATACTTATATCAGACAATATATATCAAAAAGTGAAGGACAAAATAAGAGATAAGGAAGAGTACTTTATAAAAATAAAGGGAACAATCTAACAAAAGAAATAACTCTGGTAGACATAAACTCACCCAATATAAGAATACCCAAATACATAAAAAAATCTACTGAAGGATATCATGGGAGAAATTGACAGCAATACAATCACAGTAGGAGACTTTAATGCCCAAATCAAAACAAAATATCACCATTGGACAAATTCTCTAAACAACAATCCTAAATGACTCACTAGAGTAGACATCCTCAGAACATTTCACATCAAAGCCACAGAATATACATTCTTCTCCAGGGCACATGGGTCATTTGCAAAGATAGACTATAGTGGGTCATAGACAAAGTTTCCTCAAATTCAAGAAGATAGAAATCATATCAAGCATCTTCTCAGATCACAGTGGCATAAAACTGAAAATCAACTACAATAAAAATAATCCAAAGAAATCAAACACACGGAGACTAAACAGCATGATATTAAACAATGATTGGGTAATCAGAGAGATCAAGAAAGAAATAAAAAACATCATGGCAACAAATGACAATGAAAACACAACAATCCAAAAATCTATGGGACACAGCAAAAGTAGTCTTGAAAAGAAATTTCATAGCTCTACAAGCCTACTGCAGAAAAACCCCCTCAAAAAACAACAAAACAAGAAACAATGGTAATAAATTACCTAACCCTACAACTCAGAGAGTTAGAAAGAGAACAAGAAAGGCCCAGTGTAAGCAGAAGGAAGTAAATAACAAAGATCAGAGTTGAGATAAATGACATAGAAATCAAAGAAACAATAAAAAAGTCAACAAAACCAAGAGCTAGTTCTTTGAAAGGATAAACAAGATTGATGAACTTCTAGCCAAGCTCACTAAGAAGGAAAGAGAGAGGATTCAAATAAACAAAATCAGAAATGAAAGAGGTGAAATAACAACAGACCCCAATGAAATACAAAGGACTGTTAAAAATACCATGAACAACTCTATTCCAACAAACTGGAGAACCTGGAGGAAATGGACATCTTGCTAGAAAAACATAACCTTCAAAAACTCAATCAGGAAGAATATAAACATCTCAATAGGCCAATAGATATGGAAGAAATTGAAGCAGTCATCAGAAAGTTTCCAGCAAACAAAAGCCTGGGCCCAGGCGACTTCACTGGGGAGTTTTACCAAACATAAAACCTATCCTCCTCACACTATTCCAAAAAACTCAAGAAGAAGGAATACTTCCAAGTCCCTTCTATGAAGCCAGAATCACCCTAATCCAAAACCAGATAAAGACAACACAATGAAAAACATTACAGGCCAATATCCCTTATGAACATAGATGACAAAATCCTCAATGAAATTCTAATAAATCGGATCCAGCAGTACATCAGAAGGATCATACACCATGGCCAAGTAGGATTTATTCCAGGAATGTAAGGATTGTACAATATCCACAAATCAATAAACATGATACATCACATAAACAAATGAGATACATCACATAAACAAATTGAGAGATAAAAATCACAGTCATATCAATTGATACAGAAAAGCACTTGATAAAATCTAACACTGTTTCTTGATTAAAACTCTCAAGAAGGTGAGAATAGAAGGATCATACCTCAACATCATAAAAGCTATATACATATAATAAACCCACAGCTAACATCATACTCAATGGGTACAAACTTTTAAAACCATTTCCCCTAAGAACAGGAACAAGACAAGGATGTCCACTCTCACCACTCCTATTTGACATATTACTGGAAGTATTAGCCATTGCAATTAGATAAGAAGAAGAAATAAAAGGTACGCAAATTGGAAAAGAAGTAAAGCTGTCCTTATTTGCAAATGACATGATATTGTACATTAAAAACCTGAAAGATTCCATCAAAAACTAATAGAGAATAAATGAATTTGGCAATGTAGCAGGATACAAAATTAACACCAGTAAATATATGACATTTCTATATACCAATAATGAATTTACAGAAAGAGAGACTAAAAAAAGCAATCCCATTTAATATCACACCAAAAGAATTAAGATAACTAGGAATAAATTTAACTAAGGAGGTAAAAGACCTATACATGGAAAACTACAGGATATGGAAAAAAGCAATATAAAAAGAGAAACAGATGGAAGAACATACCATGTTCATGGATTGGGAGAATCAACATCATTAAAATGTCCATACTACCCAAGAAAATCTATAGATTCAATGCACTCCCGATTGAAATACCAATGGCATATTTCACAGACCTAGAAAGAACTGTCCAAAATTTCACTTGGAATAACAAAAGACCCCGAATAGCCACAGCAATCATGAGAAAGAATAATAAAGAAGGTGGGATCTCAATATCAATTTCAAGCTGTATTGCAAAGCCACATGTTTCGAAACAGTCTGGTACTGACAGAAGAACAGACATATAAACCAATGGAATAGAGTAGAGAATCCAGACATCAACCCAAACCACTATGCCAATTAATATTTGACAAAAGAGGCATAAACACACAATGGAGTCAAGACAGTCTCTTCAATAAGTGGTATTGGGAAAATTGGACAGATACATGCAAAAAAGTCAAATTAGACCACCAACTTCCACCATACACAAAAATAAACTCAAAATGGATACAGGACTTAAACATAAGATGGGAAACCATAAAAATATTAGAGGATTCCACAAGCAGCAAAATCTCAGACATATGCTGAAGGAACTTCTTCACTGATACTGCTCATAAGGCAATGGGCACTAAAGAGAAAATAAACAAATGGGACTACATAAAAATAAAAAGCCTTTTCACAGCAAAAGAAACCATCAACAAAACAACAAGAAAGCCCACTGTGTGGGAGAACATATTTGCAAATGTTGTCACTGATAAAGTTTTAATCTCCCACATTTGCAGGCAACTTATACAACTTAATAAAAGGAAGATAAATGATCCAATAAAAACATGGGCAATGGACCTACATAAAATCTTTTTGAAAGACGACAGAAGGAAGGCCAAGAGAAACACAAAAACATGTTAAAAGTCACTAATTATCTGAGCGATGCAAATGAAAATGACAATGTGATACCATCTTATACCTGTCAGAATGGCAATCATCAACAAATCAACAATCGACAAGGTTTGGCGAGGATGCAGAGAAAAAAAGGAACTATCATGCCCTGCTGGTGGGAATGCAGACTGGTGCAGCCACTGGGGAGAACAGTATGGAGTTTCCTCAAAAAACTAAAAATGAAAATGCCATTAGGAATTTATCCTAAGAAACTAGAAACATCAATCAGAAAGGATTTATGCACCTCTATGTTCATAGCAGGACAATTTACAATAGCTAAGATTTGGAAACAGCCTAGGTACCCATCAGCAGGTGACTGGATCAGAAAGCTATGGTATATTTACACAATGGAATACTATGCTGCTATAAAAAAGAAGGAATGTTTACCATTTGCAGGAACCTGGATGGAACTGGAGAGCATTATGCTAAAGAGACATAAGCCATTCAATGAAAGAAAAATATCACATTATCTCACTCATTTATGAATAATAAAGAACATTATAAACTGATGAACAAAAAAGATAAATACAGAGGCTGTAAAGCATCAAACAGACTGTCAAATTACAGCGGGAAGATTAGGGAGAGATGGGGTAGATAAGAGATCAACTGAAAGACTTGTATGCATGCATATAAGCATAACCAATGGATGCAAGACACTGGGGGGAGGGCATGTATGGGAATAGGATGGGGCAATGGGAAGATATATACACATGTAAATATTAATTAAAAAATGGAAAAAATAAGAATAAAGTAACAAGTCATTTAAAAAAACATCGGAAAACACAGATATTTACTTTATGATTCATAACAGTAGCAAAAGTACAGTTTGAATTAGTAACAAAAATAATTTTATGGTTTGGGGTCACCACAACATGAGGAACTGTATTAAAGGGTCATAGCATTAGAAAGATAAAGAACCACTCATCTAATTATATAGTGGTGTTCAAAGTTATGTCTTCTTGTCTCTTTCCTCAAGATTGAGTCTCAGATCTACAATATTAGTTAATTAATTCAAACTTTATATATCAAAAACTCACTTCTTTTCAGCTGGATTTGTTGTCCCTTATATATTTTAGGACCTTCACACCATCATCCTAAATCAACAGAGCTAGAAACCTAGAGGCATTCTGGACTTATCCTACTCTCTCAAAATAGATCCACAGTCAAATACCCAGCTCTGTTTCTGTATCATTCATCTTGTTTAGCAAACCCTGAGGAATGGAAGCTATATTTCAATAACTTTATTGTATATTTTCCGTCCCACCACATTTTTAGTTTAGTTACTTTTATATCTCATCTGAACTTTGTTGTCAGACTCTCACTAGACCCTCTACCATAGTATATTACAACTCTAAGTCATCCTACATACTGCAGCCTACATGTAGAATCGAAAGCCCATCATGTCAACCACCTATTTAAAGTCTTCCAATAGATTTCCTATCTTCCAGGGTAGAGTTCACGCTGCTGTGAATACCCTATAAGGACAATGATTTCTATGACATTGCTTCTCCAATCTCATCACATACAATTTCCTTGAACTTTACATGGCACTCACAAAAAAATTACTTGTAATAGCATTATAAGTACTAAATGATTGGAATCTATACAATTTTTGCGTGATGCTACCTACTTCTTGAAATGGTTGTCATCCCACCTTATTAATACTATTTCTTGCTCATGTTTCAAGTCTCAGGTCAAAGGTCACCTTCTCCAGGAAGTCTTCTTTTGACTCCCTCATTTCCATCACTAAGGATGAGCAAAGCAAAACTCTTACAAGGACACACAGCATTTGTTGCAAATACTATTATATTTACCAAAACACTGTGCTGATCTGTTTCTGTCTATAGTCCACTTTAGGCTCTGAGAGTCATATTTGTCATCTACAGCAACATAAATTTGGTAAATAGCTGAGCTCCTGGTGCATAAGTTTCAATCTGTAAACGTTTGTGGGTCTAGGCACCTAAAATATACTCTTATTCTCCCTACATAGACAAACTTGCATGTGAAGATAATTTTATAAGAAAAATAGAACCAAGCAAAGAGAACTAAGACCAGGAATAAAGAAAATAAAAACAATGGTATGACTGAGTGGTAAGAAATAGAGTAGGGGAAAAATAAAATAAACTTTTAATTCTGTTGCAAAAGAAAAATAAGTAATCTAATAGACATTTTAAAAATTCTGCTGATTAATGTGAATTTCCTAACTAACACAATAGTGTCTTTATTGTAAGGCAGAGATGGTGGGGATGATTATTCTTGAAAGTGGTTTTAATGTGTTTTTCACCAGAGAAAGAGGATAATTCCTGGAAAATCCAGAAAAACACTCTTGCATTACAACCACTACTAATAGGTTGATAATTATAGTAATTACCTCTAAATATAGTGCCCTCCATATGTAATACTGTCCAGATTATATCCTTCTGTTAAAATTAGCTCCCTGGAGTTCCTGCTACACTGAATAGAACCACATTCACCACATCCATCTATGCCCAATTAGATAATATTTAATATCTATATTTATGTCATTTTCCTCTTGGTTTGTTAATCATAACTTTAAAATATCCATATACTCTCAATGCAATTTTCTTCAGAAATTAAAAAACTTGTAGCTTTAATATAAATTGACACAAAATGAAAATATTTATCATTAATAACTTAAATATTACATTTTTTAATTTTTTAAATATACTTCATTAATTTTTTATAGAGAGGAAGGAAGAGGGATAGAGGGTTAGAAACATCAATGAGAGAGAAACATTGATCAGCTGCCTCCTGCACACCCCATACTGAGAATGTGCCTACAACCAAGGTACATGGCCTTGACCTGAATCGAACCCTTGACCTGTCAGTCCGCAAGCCGACGCTCTATCCACTGAGCCAAACCGGTTTTGGCTACATTTTATTTTTTAACATCCATCAGTTTTAGTACTCTAGGGATAATTTTCTGCATAATAAATTTGGTAAAATGGTTAGTTAAAATTCTCAGACGTGATTTTTTTTTCAGTACAAACTCCATCATAATACTTTAAAATTTTTGTCACTACATTTATTTATTTATTGAATTGCCCTAAACAGATTAATAGATGTTGAAAATTTAAATTCTTGACTTTAACTTCTACCTCATTATACAATATACTTTAGCTTTCAAAATTTTTGATCAGGTCAGACACTTCTGAAATAAACTGCAACCTTAATCTAAAGGTTAAAAACAAAACACATTCTTTTTAATAAAAGCAAACTTGGGAAAAGGCAGTTAACCTGCTGTTAATTCTAAGCATGGGATACTTTCAAAACAATGTCATAGCATTTATGAATTGAGAACTCAAAAGTTATAATCTGACTGTGATCTACCTCACTTTATAGTTCTGATTTAAATATGAAAATAAAAATAACAAGCCATGCTATTTTCATACAATAATTTATTTTATTAATATAAAAGACTGCCATATATATACACAAACATATATAAAGCTGCTATACAAAAGAATCATTTTCTCAAACAGTGATGAAACTTGGCAAAAAATTTCTTTAAGGTTTTCAATATCCCCGTCGGCTTTTATATTACATATTATTAAAAACTGGTATTTGTTTTTCTTACAAGTAGCTATATTTCATAGAATAATATTACTTACGGTAACAATAGCTTCTACTAGATTATTCTGTTTCATTGCAATTACTTAAGGCAACCTGCTATCACCAGTCACAATTCATAAATTGTAACAATATGTGAGGCTACAAATATTTACATTAAGATATCCATCTCTTGTATAACTATATTGGGTGAAGAGATAAATAGCTGCCTTTCTAATCTAACATTTATTAATATCTGAGTGCTTCAAAGACCGATAATGGTCTAGGCCATTAATTACAGCTGGCATGGCTCTGCCAGCTCTAATGCTCCTGTGTATGACTTCTGCACAGTTGTGATAAATGAGAACATTCCTCCAGGGCAGTTCCAAAGGGAATGTTACTCTTGTCAAGTGCTTGGTTGCTGCTGCTGTCATTTTGTAAAAGTCCAAGAAAAAGAAGAAATCTACAGGTCTTCCTGCAAACTTTTTCTCCTTTTCCTTCCTGTTGAAATTTCCTCTTCTTCTACCCCTACCCGATGCAGCCTAGCATTGTCAGCTCAGGTGCAGTTACTCCGCATTAGGCAGCACAGAATTCCTGCCAATAAACTACATTGTGGTGAAAAACAAAATAGCCAAAACTTACATCATTCAGGTGGCTGGGCATGAGTTTAAAGTACTGTGTCCCTTCTGACCATGATGTTCCTTAGGATAGGCACTACTCTTAAAGGCCATTACTCTTCTTCTTATAGATTTTCTTGCAATGGCTTATTCAGAAAAGTAATTGAGTTGTCTATTCCTTCCCATGTCTGGGCCTCAAGTCCAGACACTACATGTATTTGAAATTAAAGCTAATGTTGCAATACACGCTCCTGTCAGTTTCGTTTGTGCTCACTGCTGCCTGGTCCCACAGGAAGTCCCAATTGGCATGATCTCCAAAGAGCCCTTTACAGAAGGACTCACAGAAACATAGTCCACTCCAAGCCTGCTACCCTCCACATGCTGTTATTCCCCTGCTCTTTGAGCTTTCTTTAAAATCTTTCCATCTAGCTTTTGGAGTTCTTGTCCTATGCTGTGCACTCTAATTTTTTTCTGCCATATTAGATACCAAAGGCTAATTCCTCATTTCCCCTACACAAATTAACCCACCCCAGTCTCATCCATCCACCTTGCCTAGTACCCTTACACCAAGCCACAGGTTGGAAGCTATTTTAAAAACGAATCCGCTTAACAAGGAGTTTGATGGTCCCTTCGCCTAAATGCTGGATTCCTTTTTATTCAAATTATTTCTACTACAAACACATATTGAAATGTCCTCATTAATGATTCAAAACTTTCGAAATCCAGTCTGAGATATAGCTGCCCTCAGGAGACATAGCTATTTGGAGAGAGACCAGTAAGTAGGCAATTACAAAGTGTGATGGAGCTGAGAACCAAGTCCTATGGGATAACAGTTGAATGGTTTGAAGGGCACTTAGCACAAACTACCAAGAAAGGACTGTTTAAAATGCTACACATAACTTTATTCACAATCATCACAAGTCACAATCAATTTGGAAGAATGTGATTTTTTTTTCACAGAGTTTGGAATGTTAATGAAGACTCCATTTCTAACAAAAGAAATACCATTCTTAAGTACCAAATTAGGGTAGAATGAAATCATACTATAGGAGAGGATAATTGTGTCTTTGTTCTTTTTGCTTTCAGTAAGAGAAAGTAAATTAAAGTATGCTTACAACTAGTTCTACAGGACTTACCTTATACCAAGAGATATCTTCACATATTTTTTTTCCTTAGTTGATGTGTGTGTGTGTGTGTGTGTGTGTGAACATGTATAAATTTTTCATGCTCTAAAAGGACTGGTGGCATGGCCCATGTGGTGTATACCACACCAGTCTCCTGACGTGGCAGAGCAAAGTTTACCACTTGGGCATCTTCATTTCTCTGTCCGCATCAACCATGAAAATGAAGGAAGATGGTGTGAAGCATATTTTAAGCAGAACAAACAGTATGGAGGACTGGGGACCACAAGAAAGAAATTTCCCATCATCAGCTTACACTGGGGTCTTCATTATGTGCTAGCCTGCCCTCTTTCCCACTTTGTTAAGTAACTTTCATTTGGCCCAAAGGGTGAATGAAGGAGAAAACTATCATAAATAGAAACATGCACAATGGACAGTGGTATCTACACTCTAGTCAACTTTATACTGTTAGCACAGTTTTGATAATATTATTTTTAAAATATTTTTCTTGAAATGTTAATGTTTATTGCATGTAACATTATTACACTTAAATATTTTTATTGAAATAAAAATTAAAAGTCTCTTTTAAAAAATTATATCACTGTGAACAGGGTATTTATACTGTCAATGTGTAACAAGAGACAAGATCAATTTGGAAAGATATTCCCTAGAGAATACATATATCACATTCCTAAGAATCTGAAATTTTCTTTTCCAGATAATTTTCTCCCATCTGAAGAACCTGAATTTATGTGAAAACTTTGAAGCCCAGCAACCTCAGGTTAGTTGCTTCTTCCAGCATGAAATATGACAATAGAAAGCATTTCATAGTGGAAGAGCTTCTTAACATAGTGATGCCTCAGAACTGAAGTGTCCTCGCAGCCATCATAACCAAATTCTATGTACAATGTTGACCCCTCCTTTATAATTAATGAACACCTCTCAGAAGTCTAGACACATGCTATACTTCATGGCACCATATTACTCTAGATGATCATAATTTTCCCCAAGTTAAAAGTGTATTGATAACATATTTTCAATCAAGCAGTACATTAATTTCCAAATAAAGTACATTTCATTACTATTATAAAATAAAAGGGATTATTTTACATATATTTCTATTTTATAATAAAAATATAAATTCTTCACTCTTAAGCACCATTGCATTTGAAGGACTGTTTTCTATCAATCATAACTTGCCTTTACATTTCAAAGGGACATAGGCTAATGGGTTACAACCAAGTACAGCATGGATGCCATGGCACCACTTTTATCCTCACAATATTTTCATCATCTAAACCATCTTGAAATTCTCTACATGCTCACATGGTGAATATTTATACCCAGATATAGATCTGTTGTCTTGTCCAATATTGTTTGAGTCTGTGGTAGACTTGAGATAATTAAAAACTCTTTACCACATCTCCATCTTTTGTATTTCAGTTCACCTGTGTATCGCTTTAACTAACAAAATGTGACAGAGAGACATTCTTTAACTTCTAAGCTTGATTCCAAGAGATGGGCAAATTCCCCCCTCACTGCTTGCAATGTTCCCTTTTGGAAGACAGGTGATTGATCAGAAGTCCTAAGACTCATGCTATGAAGAAGCCCACGCTCCCTGTGTGGAGAGAGTAAAAGGCCATGAGAAGGAGCACTTAGGTACCAGACATATGAGCAAAGACTCCTTGGCCTTTCTGCTGCCTCAGGAACTAGCTGGTTTAATGTGCCACATGGAACAAAAGAGCTGCCACCAAGTCCTGCCTGAATTCCTGACCAACAAAATCATGAGAAAATAAAATGGTTGTTTTAAGACATCAAGTGATGGAATAATGGTGTAATAGACAATTGAAACAGAATCTGCATAAGATACTTTGTGAATAGCTGCAGGTTAGAAGAGATCAAACAATGAACGCTGCCCATTTTAAGTATTTTTGCACAAAACACTGTCTGTCTTAACTCATTTTTCAAGGTCCAAGATAAAAGAAAGAGGTGCCTGGCAAGGCCTGAGTGTGATTGTGATGCCTTAGTATTAAGCCTTACTGGTAGTGTCATATTAGAAACTGGCTCTTAAATTTTTCTATTCACAAGTCAAAACAAAGGTGAGGTGTTTCTGTTAAGTGATATACATTTTAAGGAAGAAGAAAAAGATTTTATTCATTTCTTTATTATCTCTTATCTCTTAATTTGAAAAGAAAGAGGGAAATAAAAATAGGAGGAAGGAAAATTATTGTAATATAGAGTACCTGGAGCTCCTCTTGGTCTTTCCAGTGTAAACACTTACCTCCACAAGTATCAAGCCAATAGGCAGACAGATCCCTCCATACTAATTTAGAAGAGCTTTTCGAAGCATAAGCTTGGGTGTCTTTTTCTATTTAGATGGTGTCCCAAAAATGTATACATACTTTAACAGTGGGTACCTCAATTTTGAAAATGAAATATATTTTAATAAACATTGCCTTTATAATAATTATTCAAAATATACACATTTTGGGGAGATATATATATATATATATATACATATATATATGTATATATATATACATATATATGTATGTATATATATATATATAGAAAGAGAGAGAGAGAGAGAGAGAGAGAGAGAGAGAGACATATTTAAACAGGATTAAACTGAATTTGCTAAACAGACTAATATTCAACCATTGGATATGTCGTGAGACTCAAACAGTAGCTAGGGAAACAAGGGTTTGGCATGCTATAGAACACACAAACACTCATGGGATCTGGGGAATCTTGGCTTCCTGATAAAGTGCTCTGTCTCACTGTAATTATTTCCAGGTTAACTTGTAAAAGCAGTAGCTCATTAAAATACACAGGAGGGTTGATTCCTCCTGATAAAACCAAATCGTACCTTTATGTGTGAATCTGTAAGTAGAAATTAAAACTCATTTTAGGTCATATTCAGTCATTATTTATAAAATGAAATTAAGAATTCTTTATGTGTCATTTCATATTCCTTTTCTGTCTAGGTCATTTGAAGAAATCAAATAAAATAAATTATGAAAACTCAACTTGATTTCTGTTAATGTACCTTCCTAATATCCCAGTGTCAGGCAACGGTGGAATCCCAGATATATGTTTTCCATGACAGATGAGATGAGGTAGTTCTTGACTGGAAGTTTAAAAAGCGAATGGCTAATAAAGAATAACTTATATTATGTCTTTAGTGAGATGGGGCAGGTGCTCTTTGTCTCTTAATGACAGCTCTGAAAGCAAGCATCTTCAGGACAACCACCATGAAACTTGATCTGAAACCTTATTTTGCTAAGTCCTAGAGAATGGCTTTTTACCTTCTTCTTTTCAAGTATGCTATTTTATCTTCTCCATAATGAATTATTTGAAATCACCAAATTGTTCTCTTCTGTCATTCAAAAACACCTGGACCGACTTACTAGGATGACCCAGACAAGCAGCGGAGGTAGACTGGCTGCTACTGAGGACCTCAGTGCCAGTGGATGGGATCCGACACTCCCAGCTCCACAAGAAAGCTTTGATGAAGCTGCTTCAGAACCTCACTGGGACATCAAGTGTCAGCCCACAATATACCTTTGTTATTGTTTTTTGAGGTTGAAAAGGTTAATATATTTTTGAGAGTTGGAAATAAAACTTAGGTATGACTGTATGTTCATCTCTTTCAATGTCAGACTGAGGGAATTATCTAATCAGCCCACACAATGATCAGACTCCTTGTGGACCTTTGACCTTTCTTGTATTTACCATTTATGATTGACATAGGCCCAGAGTCTATAAGGTTATTTGTTAATTGGAGCAGATAGATAGGTTGCAAAACATTTCTGTCTGCCATCAGAGATAACCCAATATTTAAAAGTTGAATATTCACCAGTTTGCATTGATTTTGAAAGCGCTGTACACCATTCCTTTTCTGACTATATAATTTTTTCTTCCTCAAATGCTTTTTATAAAAGCTTTATCATCTTGATGTTTTCTATTTGAATAATGAGTTAAATCCTTGATAAATGGATTTGAAAAGAAAGAGGGAAGGAGGAATAGGAGTGCTTGGATTTTGTACTTGTAAACACATGCTTTGATAGGGATCAGTGCTACCTTGAGAATTTCATATATGATCTGCAGCAGCTCTTCCTATTCTCTGCCACTCCATCATACTAACAGCAGAAAATTTATGCTTTCCCCTAACCATTACATGTGAGCACCTGCTTTTTGATACTTCCAGATAGGAAGTATCAGATCTAATCTATTTACCCAGCTGCCTAGAAAATAATTTAAAAACTAAACATAAAAACAACAAGATATTTTAAGCCAACTGGAACCTTCCCATTTTAATACTCAACCACTTTTTTCTTTTAATGAGATCAATACTGATAACAAAAAACAGGTTTCTATGAGTCCAACAAGTGATTGAATGAGGCCCCTTCTACCAGTCCCAAACTAGGAGCAAAGAGGTCTGCTTTCCAATTGTCAAATTCACCAGTTTTATGACTTCAACTAAACTAGCATTTATCATTCTCAGTTCGTTTATCAATAAGCCTGTTGACATAACTACCATGATGATTTTTAAGATCCCTTTAAAAGAATTGCATCTTCTAAAGGGGCAAACTGAACAAAAATTTGATTCTATTGTTTAAATCTCTCAGTCAGAAATATGGATACACAGTGCTCATTACTAATAATCAGTGTCTATGGATATTATGCTGGCAATTTGACCTTTACTTCCCATACTTGGGTCATTTAATATGTGCCTAAATAGAGCATACCCATAAGAATGGGTATTTTCTCCTTAAAAAAATCAGTTTTAAATGGAAGTCAGCAGATAGTAGTGTAGAGAAGTTCCATGTTATAACTACTTTTTTTCCTATTTATTTATTTTTATTTTTTATTGTGTTACATATATACATGTCTTCCCATTGCCCCCCACCCCTCCCCACTTCATGTTATAACAACTTAATTTTTTATCCCCAGTGTAACTTCTTGGTACTGTGTGCCCTCTCTGAAGCACCTTCACCTTTTTACAAAAAGACTCACTTTGGAGTTTATATAACAATGGTGGGCTTGTTATGTTGCATAAATCCAATGCAGCAATTTTACAGCATGATGCTTTTGTCCCAGGTTATCCCTTAACTAAAATTGCCTGTGTGACCAATACGCAATGTGAGGCTGACATTTCAGAGCCCAAGAAGCTAATCCTAGATTGCATTTACTTATCTTCAAATATTTGCACCATCTGTAATTCTATATTAGTTTTTTTTGTTGTTGTTTTGTTTTTGTTTTGTTTTTTTGGATTCATCATTACAGGTCAAGGACTGAGTAGGAATGAAGCAATACTCCAAATATAGAATGTATTACATGCATGAGATGGAAATTAACCACAGATGGGGAAAGAAAATAATAAATTCAGGAAAAACAAATACATATAGTCCTCCACCTTCAAAATGCAAATTCTGTTAGTTTTCCTGGATTTATAAGAAATATAAAAAAGGCCCAGCCAGCATGGCTCAGTGGTTGAGTATTGACCCATGAACCAGGAGGTCAAGATTTGATACCTTGTTGGGGCACATGCCCAGGTTATAGGCTCAATACGCAGTGTGGAGCATGCAGGATACAGCTAATCAACGACTCTTTCTCATCATTGATGTTTCTACCTTTCTCTCCCTCTCCATTCCTCCCTGAAATCAATAAAAAATATATTTTTAAAAATATATACAAAATGAATGCCACATATTTTCTTGATAAACACATACATAAATGTATGTTTGCTTTGGAGCCAGAATGATTCCATATAATCTCTGTGTCAACAAAAACAAAAGCTCAATATTAAAGGTCCTCTGAAATTTTTCAAAATAACAAAACAATTGACTCTAAAGATGGTATTTCCAATATCTGGGAATCTTCACATCCAGCATAGTTTATTTTCCCATCACTTTACTCAATTCATATTAATAGCCAAAAGAAGGAAAAAAAGAAAGGAAGAAAAGAAGAAAAAAAGGAAGGAAGGGAGGGAGGAAGGAGCACCATCATTTTTTGGCACCACCTGGATAATAAGACTGACTCATTAATGATCCTCACAACAATCCTTCATGATAAGCATCATCCTATTTCCACTTAAAATATTAGATTCTGACATTTTATGATTTGCTCAAACTTAAATACTACTTAAATAGCTAATATTTAAGCTGAGATTAAATGAATAGAAAGCTCTAGTTCTTTCCTCTAAAAAAAATCGTGTATGATTCAAAAATTATTCTTCTTGATTTATTTAGCATGTAAAAGTGTCACAGATATGATAATGAATTTTGATACTCTAAGAAGATCACAGCTCCTAGAAACAGTCTTACTTTCCAAGAAATCCAGCAAGTAAAAAAAAAAATTTCTTGTTTCTCTCAAATACCCAAGATAGCTCTAAAATTCATCTTCATGCTTTCCAGAGTTCCTAGGTGTAGCCTTCTTTTCATAAGAAGGGATTCATCCAATCACTAGCCCATTGACAATTGAACAAGGACTTCTAAAGCTGACTGTAGAGATCAATGGGTGCTCATTCCTGCTGAGGTAAGGTAAGAGGCTTAAGAATGCCAGTGTCTGTGTATATGGTGGGAAATGCTGTCATTTCCTTGGAATAGTGGACTCACAGTTTACTTTCAGAATGTCTTTGTGGCTTTGGGTGGCTTCTGACCATGGCAAGTTGGAAAAGAGGCTTATGTAGTTCAATGAAGTCTTATAGCCAGGTGCCAAAAATGTAAAACCTATTGGCCTAGAACCAATACATCACAAAAGAGAAACCAAGAAATGCCAGATGAGTTTTGCATGCAGATTCAAAACTCTTAAGAATATAAATGTTTTTTAAAAATTACCCTGATATGAAGGCAGATGAGCCAGCAAGACACCAACAAAGGCTCTATATCAACAGCTGAACCTGGAAGCATGACACACTGAAAATGATCATAATAAAGAAACAAATACATTAGGCTCAGCAATTAAAACAGTTTCTCAAAATTCTACCATCATCTAACACTGAAGGAAGAATTTTAAGGACAAAGCCACTGTGGACATCATAGTAGTCTTGATGTCAGGGACTCAACTCTGGACAGAGCCCAGACTTCAGAATGTAGAAGCAGAAGGAACTAGATTTGGAAATTGGATGGCACAGATGTAAAAAGAGACCAAAGAACCAAAAAAACCATCCTGCAACAGACAGGGTTCTGAATTTGTGAGCAAATACACATGGGCATCACCTCTGCTGGATACATGAAGTCACCTGGGCACATAAAGGCCCTGGAGCGCCCCCTTGCTCAGGTCCTGTGAGTGGCCAGTGCAGAAGAAGCTCTCACAATGCCACTGTGGCACTGATGTTGGGTAAACCTCATTGTATAGCAACTGCACACTACCTCCATAGATATGAATGAGGGTGCGTCTCTTCCATTTCAACTCCAGATTCAATACACATCACCTATTATTGCTGATATGATTGCCATGGAGTGCTATACATCTGTTTCCTAAGATCAGAGAAAAGAAATAGGTGTGATGAGGATAATGGATATTACTTCAAAATATACTCACTTTTTTTCTGGCACACTTATGTTTTATAATACTCTAAAAAGAAGAAAACAAGTGACAGATATCATATATTTCACATATATGTGGACTCTAAAGAACAAAATAAACAAGCAAACAAAGCAAAAACTAATACACACACACACACACACATATGTGTGTATGTGTGTGTGTGTGTGTGTGTATGTATGTGTGTGTGTGTGCGTATATATATACATATATATATATATATATATATATATATATATATATAAGCCTGATGGTTGCCAGAGGGGAGGAAGATTGGGAGACTGAGTGAAAATGTTGAAAGAGGTCCAAATTGGTAGTCACAAAATAGTCATGGGGATGTAAAACACAGCATGGGGAATATGGTCAATAATATATATATATATGCCTAAACGACTATTATTACCAAAAGACTAGAACAACCTGTCACTATGATGCATATTTACCACCAGGGAGCAGATGCTCAATGCAGGATTTGCCCCTTGGTGGTCAGTGAACTCCCAAAGCCAACACCCCAGTGGCCAGCCAACCTCCCCTAGACCTCTCCATGGCCAATGAGCCCAGATTGGCCCAATGTGGGGGAGTGGCCAACCTCCCATAGCCCCTCCCCCAATCTGGCCAGCCTCCTATGGTGCCTACCCCCTGATGGCCCAGCCTCAATGGGTCCTGATTTTTGGCCAGGCTGAGGTATCCCAACCATGCATGAATTGATGCACTGGGCCTTTAGGAGTATTTTTGAAAACTAAAGGCCTGGTGCATGAAATTTGTGGACTCTAGGGGTCCCTCAGTCTGACCTGTGCCCTCTCGCAGTCCAGGAGCTCTGAAGGGATGTCTGACCAATGACTGAAGCCAGAAGTCAGACATCCTTAGCACTGCCATGTAGGCAGGAGTGGCTTCTGAGCTCACAGCTGATGAGCACAGCAGTGGTGGCAGAAGCTGAGTGGTGGCTGAGTGGCACTCCCCCTGTAGGAGCACACTGAACACCAGGGGGCAGCTCTATGTTGAGTGTCTGCTCCATGGTTGTCACTGTGCATCATATTGACTGGTTGTTCTACCATTTGGTCAATTTGCATATTAGCCTTTTATTATATAGGGTATGCATGATATCAGGTGGGTACTTGAAATATCAGGTGGATCACTTTGTAAAGTATATGATTGCCTAACTACTATGCTATATACCTGAAATACATAGAAAAAAATATCAAATGTAAACTGAAATTTTAAAGGAAGACAAAAAAACAAATAAAATGTATAGAATTTCCACTTAAAATCCCTAAAAGTTAATGGAATAACTTTAAAAATCTATTCATAAATTCACAGATATTATGAAATGTAAATTATATAATACCTAGCCAAATTATGTGTTCCTACATTGAAAAAATCACTCATGAATTTCAGACTTTTCTTCTTGAAAAGATATTTTGACCTTTATTCAAAAGATGGTTTGATTTCTAATCTTTGTTTCTGTGTCTAAGAGAGAAGAATTGTTATGTAAGTTTGTGGAACATTGGTTTAAAAGGTTGCCTCATTAAAAAAAAAAAAAAGACCTTCAGCATGTGTTTAAAAATGTATGAATGGAAATATGTGGCCACATCTTGCATTCGTTAATTCATAAAAACCTTTCCGAGGGGTGAGATGTGATCCAGGGAAGTGTCAGTACCAGAGTTTTCACTTACTGGATTCCCCTTGTCAAATGTAAACCCATGTACCAATACCAGAAAAGACCTAGTTCTACCCTATATAAGCCTTATTAATGCAACTTCAAGTAGTCTCTCTGGTCCATTATGTGAAAATAAATTTCAGGAAAGCCCGCCATTCAAGTTCTGAATTATATAATTCAGATTTGTCATGGTTATGTTTTCAGAGCAGAGACATCCAGAATAAAAAAATTGAATCTTCATTTAGTTCTCGTAAAAGGGGTGGGGAAAAAGATAATAAAAATTACTTTCTCCCTCACTTTTCTTCATTTTCTATCTTGGAACCTGATATACGAGTTTTTGTATTGACCTGAGAAAATCAATAAGTATGATAAATTACAATATTATTAAAGTCAGATCATATACAGATTGGTGAGATAATATACAGCTTGGCTTACACTGCTGTGTAAAGTCAGTTTTGATTATACACTTAACTAACTTCTCTTAAGTTTCCACTCAACATATCATCATTTTCCAGATGCAAAAAATTTCTAAGCCAATCATTTCTAGAAATCAAACTTCTGGAAAGAGAATATTAAACCATGAAAACTTCAAAGAATATCTTAAGCCTTTTGAGAAAACAGATTATCTAAAAATAGCATTAATCAGTCAGGTTGTAATACATTTATTTTTATCTGGTGCTCTAGAATAATCTAACCAGGAAACACTCAGCATATTTATATCACACATGGTATGTGTACATTTAGTAATGTATACACACACATATATGTCTTCACCATTTTCATTAATGTAAATGCAAAATTACCTCACAAAGAATGAAGTCATCCTCTCAAATGATTCAGAAGCATTGCAAAAATAATAACAAAAATGCTAAATTATATAATGGACTTGATGTTACACAAACATATTCACACAGACTGTCTCCTCACAACATTCCCATCACCCCCTTTTTTTTAACAATGAAGGAATGGTCTTAGAGGGTTGGCCAGTTTGCCCTAGATTGTGAGGGAAATGGCAGAAAAAGGACTCAATCTGAAATCTATCTGACTCTGAACTCAACATATACATCTCTCAAAAATATAATTAAATTTGAAAATAATTTGGCAATTCCAAAAATAGTGTTGAATGTACTATTCTGGTTAATTAAATAAACATACTATCTGAACGTTGGTTTACAGAAATTATTACTGTTGGAACAATTTTTAAATGGGCTACAGCATAACAAACTTGAAAAAAAAATGAAAATCGTGTTTTATTATGTAGAAAACATTATGAAAAATACTATTACCATCGATTACTAAACAGAACAGTTCAAAATATTTATTTTATTGGTTTGGGAGTTTTCTGTATTTAGCTTGCAGTGGGTACATATTTACCAGTTTATATCTGAAACCTTGAGGTTCAGGACAACTTAACAAAAATGAGTCTACAGTAGATCTCTCTTAAATATCCAATTCTTCCCATGGAACCTACTTTAGAGTTTTCTCTACCACCTTGAAAATGATAAGCTTTCCTTAAGTTAATACCTAATAAATAAGAACATCTACTAGGTAGAGAATAAGGTAGGTGTAGTTTAAAAGCCTACGTTTGTCTAGATAGAAGAGAGCAAACAGGTTAGTTACTGCCAAAAAGCTATGAAAATCATCAGTATGAAGATGTAGGGCTCTGAAGGGGCTAGCTTTATCTGATGACATGTACTTATGAAGTTTATATCCTCTCCATCATTTGTTTGCCTTTTTTGGAACTTTTACAGGTCTGTGAATGGGAACATTTCCCAACTTTCTTAGCTGATGTATGTCTGAGGATATACACTCATTGAAATATTTCAGTAATACATACACTGATTTAGAATACACTAAAAGTCATTCAGCCACAATGATAATATGTGGAGGTTCTGCTGCAGGTGAAATGCTATCAGATAGCATCACATGCAAAAAATAATCATTTGTAAAAGATTTGATCCATGCAACACACATCATTGTTGTCTTCTTTTAAGAAATTGCCACAGCCACCCGAGACTTCAGCCACCACCTCCCTAATCAGTCAGCAGCTATTAATATTGAGGCTAGACCATTATATGGCACATGGCTAAATAGGTTATGACTTATGAAGGCTCAGATGATGGTTAGCATTTTTAGCAATAAAGTATGTTTATAATGATGCAATGTTTAGACATAATGCTATTACATGCGGATTACAATATAATGAAAGCATAACTTTTATATTTACAGGGAAACAAAATTATGTGTGTGAGTTGCTTTCTTGGAAAAGTCTATCTCTCTACTTTTGTGATGGTCTGGAACCAAACCCACAATATCTCCAAGGTAAGTCTATATGTGGAATATGAAGAAAAGGCCATGCATAGGAGGATCCAAAATGGGTACAAATAGGCAGAAGCTACAAACATACACATCCTCTTGGCACTGAACTGTATGTATAGATAAAATATAGAGAAATCTGAGTAAAGAACCAAAGGACACCAAAACAGGAGTATTAGATCTGAGCATTTACAGAAGAAGCTACTCAGAGACTGGAAAGAAGAGCAGAGATACAGAGAAGGGTGATGCCTGCACCCAGTTGCAGTGGCTGAGAAGCTATGGGAGGGACTAAAAGTTATGGCTTTAGCGTAGAGGCCACATTCTCTCCATTGACCCATTGTCTCAACCCCACACAAGGACCCCAAACTAGAGCACCAGGGCTGGGAGGAAGAGCCTGCATAATATCTGCCAGCCAATATCAGCAGGGACTTTGTCCACTGGAAAGAGGAGGGAGTCTGCTAAAATCCCAGGTGTTCTCTTAAAGGGCCAACACACAGGAGCTTGCTCTTGGGCACTCACTTGCACCCCTCGCCACTTCTGAGGCTCCCTGGTATCTCAGTGCACCAGGTGGAGCCACAGGACACTGAGCCCCAGCATGTGCTTCGCAACCACCTGGCAGGACAGAGCCCAGCACCACCCATAGGTGCGGCCAAGCTGTAGGGCTCTGCTGGCTCCTCACAACCTGCCCACCTAGGGCTTATTTAAAGGGATGTAGACTCAGGGCATACAGAAGCTATAAAGATATGTGGGCAAAGTGGCTCTGCAGAGAGATGTAGAGGGTTGGCTACTGAGGTCCTGGTCCTGAGCCACATCCTATTCCATCCTCAGGCACCATCTTCCAGTGTCAGGCTCTTCTATTCTTATAGCACCAGCAGGGGTAAGTGCACAAAACTAGTCTTCCAAATATTGGGGACACAACCCTGCCAAACTCAAGTCCAGCAGTAAGCACTGTTGGCTGCACCAAACAGGGATCTGAGGTGAGCTCTTTTGCGGAAAAACTATGAGATGGTCATTAAACCCAGTGGCTTTGGGACAAGTTATAGTCTTTCCCACAAGTTAGACAGGTGCCAATCCCAGTGAAAGACTCCCTTGACAGGGTCTCTGGCAGCAGGTGGAGGTGGAATGAGGGAGAGGTATACAGCTTGCTCCTCTCCTGTAGGATTGTGCCAACCCCATGGAAAGCTGTCTTTATTTACATTCACAAATCCTACTAGTTCTATCTTTCTAAGTGCAATTCCGTGGTGGGCAGGGGGACAGTTCAGAGCTGAGAACTTCAGTACCACCCCTTCAGGGTTTCTAGTGGCACACCTAGGAGTTATGAGGAGATGAGCAGTTCCCTCCCCTTCCAAGGGCAGGTGCCACCACCAGAAGAGGGCTGCACAGATCTATTCCTCCAAGTCTTATTGGTACCATCCTTGTGAGTACAGCTACTCAGGGGAAAAGGCACAGCACAGAAATGGAACATTTGGCATCTCCCCCTTGGAGCTGCCTGTTAGAACCTCTGGTGTGTGCTGTCAAGCTAAGCTAGGGAGAGGCGAGTGGTTTGCTACTCTCTCAAAGACCAGCACCACCCCCAGTAGAGGGCTACCTTGATTTGTGCCTCCAAGTCCCACAGGAGGTGGTGAAGCACAGCATGGAGATGGGACCTTCAGGATGTGGCTCTGTTTGTGTCTCTGACAGTTCAGTTGTGGAGCTAGGGGTTGAAAGCATGAAATTTTCTCCTCTTACGTGAGCCAGTGCCACCACCAGCAAAAGACTTCCTTCATCAATATTCACAAGCCCTGCTGGCTCCATTCCGCTGGGATGTGTAGCAAAGTGGAGGAAGGTCCACTCAGAGCAGGGACATACAGAGTATATCTAACACAGAGGTTCCAGTCCAGGGCTCAAGCAGGTATGGCTACAGAGCTAAGAGGACAAGTGCAGCTCATCCCATTCCCACAGCCCTTCTGATGACCTCTTCCTATCCTGCAAAGCTTGCTCCTGCAATGGGGACAGTTGAATACACCCAACCTGAACCTGTGGTATGTTTATCCTTGGGGAGCTAAAATGGGGCACTGTGGCAGAGACTAAAAGGTGTGGCTTTGGAGTAAAGGCCACATTCTCCCCATTGACTGCAGGACCCATACTCCTTCCATTTTGGGACCCACTAGCCCCTTCTTCCTGAACTGAATGCCCTGACCTAACAAGCTTGAGCCCTGTGGAAGAGTCAGTGGGGTGCAGCTGGCTTGGGGCCACTCTATAGTCTCTTTAAAAGACTTTGGAGGAAGTCCAGGCAAACTAGAGGTGGGCCAGAGTAGCTGACAGGTGGTTCCCAACCTGAGGGATCCTGGGACTTTTACTAATCCCCCCCTAGCTCAGAGCTCTAGGAAGCCAACCCTTCCTCACAGATTGGCCATTTTCATGCAGACTCAGACACTATAAATGCAGACAGAAACAATAAACATGTGGCTGATCCAGACAGGTAACCCAAGCCCAGTTATATACAATGTCTAATAGCAAATTGTACCTGTACCACACCCAAGTCAACTCAGAATCAACACAACCAGCAGTGGGCTTCAGACCGCATGAGACAACTAGCCACATAAGTAACACACACAAAAGAGGATTCTGGCAGGTACCAAGTCCTGCTGGAACAATTAAGATGTGGGTGGAAACCCCTGCATAGTGTCACATACACTGTGATTGAGGTTTACCCTTATAGCTACCAACCTGAAAAGTTAACTCCACCCACAAAAGAACCAATAGCATTCAAGGTGCAACTACAACAAGGCGTGCATATACACCACAACAGACATCACTGGAGCACAAAGCTCAGGTGATCTGGAAGATTTTGCCACTGAGATCAATAAGACACCTCAAGATTGCACCTGCACAGCAGCTTCCATGCTACGGTCTGAGTTTAGCCTCAGTGTCAATACTACCCAAATAAGGGCCAACAATAATCAAGAACCAATTATAATAAGAGGGCCCACATAACCCACATAAGGGACATTCCTACAGCACATACCTCAGGAGAACAAGGAGACTGTACCATTGGGTCCTACAGAACACCTACAACATAAGATTACCCCACAAAGACTGGAAGTCATAGCAGTTCTATCTATGAAACAGACGCAAAGAGATAGGCAAAATGGGAAGATAAAGAAATAAGCCCCAAATGAAAGAATGGAAGGAATCACCAGAAAGAGAGCTAAATTAATGGAGGCAAGCAATTTATCATATAGAGTTAAAAGTATTATAAGGATGCTCTTTGCACTCAGTGAGAAAGACAACAGCATGAAGAAGGATATAGAAACCATGAAAAAGAACCAGTTTGAAATGAGTAATAACCATATCTGACATCAAGAATACACTGGAAGGAATAAAAAGCAGGTTGGATGAAGCAGAAGATCTAATCAATGATTTGGAAGACAAGGTAGAAAAAATACACCCCATCAAAGCAGCCAAAAAAGAAAGAAAAATTACAAAGAAAGGGGATATTTAAAGGAATATTACAATAATATGAAACATAACAACATCCATACTATTGAGATACCAGAAGGAGAAGAGAATGAGCAAGGAATAGATAACCTGTTTGGAATAATATTGGCAGAAAACTTCCCAATCCTGGTGAATAAAATAGATTTAAAAAAGCCCAGGAAGCACAGAGAATCCTAACAAAGATGAACCCAGAGTCCCACACTAAGACATATCATAATTTAAATTGTAAAAGTTAAGACATGGGAGAATGTTAAAGAAAGGGAGAAAGACACTTAGTTATCTGCAATGGAGTTCCCATAAAGCTAATTGCTCAACAGAAACACTCCAGACCAAAAGTGTTTGGAAGAAGTATTCAAAGTAATGAAAAGAAGGTCCTGCAAACAAGACTACTCTATTTAACAAGGATATCATTTGAAATTGGAGGTAAAAAAAGACTATCCCAGACAAAGAAAACTAAAGGAGTTCATTACCACCAAATCTGTGTTGCAAAAAATGTTAAAGGCACCACTTTAACAACAAGAAGAAAGATACAAAGGAATATAGTTATAAATAAAAAGAATGACAATAAATATCTATCAATAATAACCTTAATTGTAAATAGACTTAATGCTCCAAACAAAACATATAGGGTAGCTGAATGGATAAGAAAACAAATCCAGAAAACTAGGTAAGTTCCTTCTAGGTCAGTGGCAGAGACATCTTCTCACTGAGATAGTTTCTGGCTTCTTGCATCTTCCTTGTCCCAGTACTTAGTGATTTTTATTTTGGCAATGAGCTCTCAGAGAGGGAATGTGGCCTATCTCAGGACTCAAGGGGCATCAAAATATGTTTAGATTCAAAAGTGACAAGTGTGATAAGAGTGTTCAGACCAAGAAAATTAACACAAAACTTCATGCTGGAATATATTAGTACTGTAAAGCAGTATTTGAATGGTGTGTAAAATACAGCAAATGCAAACCATTTTCAAAGCCTAAAAAATGAGCTAAGTGTTTACCAAAGATAGTGAGATTCTTATAATATAATGGGTAGGTCATGTGCCTGTGAACTTGAAGTTTGCACAAAATGCGGAAAGAAGATATTGTTACTCTAATAAATAACTAGAAGAGACAGAAAACATTGAAAATAATCCACATTCCAATTGTTGAAGAAGCTGTGGAAGAAATGAATCAGAGTGGTAATTTAGATTTTGATATTGATTTAGATACTCAGGAGAAGATGACAATCAAATAGATTTAATATTAGTCTGGTCAGCGTGGTTCAGCTGGTTAAGCATCATCCCAAGCACCAGGAGGTTGCTGGTTCAATTCTGAATCAGGGCACATGCCTGAATTCCTGGTTCAATACCCAGTAAGGGGCATATAAGAGGGAGATGATTGATGTTTATCTCACATTGACATTTGTCTCTTTCCCTCTTCCTTCCTCAATCTGAAATCAATAAAAACATTTTTAAAACTTTTAAAACATTAAAAATCAATGTGAAAACAGGAAATTCTGAACAACTTTTGACTCTGAGGGTTTTACAAAAATATACTGTGAAGTCCTAATAAAGATTTTGGAATAACCTATAGAAAATGACAATGTTTATACATGGACAATGTAAATAATGTATGACATCTAAACCTTATATAAAGTTTTCTTACAATATTCTTAAGTGTCATATGACAGCATATCTGCCAAAAAGACCATTGGGGTATCATAATGCTGTTCAATGGAATTATTTAGAAGACTATTCTACCAAATATCAAAGAAAACAAGATTCAGAATTGATGCTTTTGTAAGAACTATTTCATGGAAAAAATCAGATGACATTTTTGTTGGCCTAAAAAATTGGTTCTAAGTATGTATCTTTTGATAAATTTATCTCAAGTAAATGACCCATGAAACAAAAGCTTCCTTACTTAATGTTTGGTTGCTTTATAAAGCAAAAAGGTTATTTTTAAATAATAACCTTTAACACATAGGTAGCTGTTATTAAAAGTATTTTATAAACATAATCACATTTCAACCATTTTTAAATATACATATAGAAAACTAAATAAAAATATATGTATAATTTAAGAAATAATTAAAAAGAAAACTCATATATTTATCAGTTATGTTTTTAGGAGTTTAATGAAACTACTAAAAATATAACTCAGCTTTATCTTATTTTTAAACTTTTCTTTCCCTTTTTATTTTGAAAAATCTCAAACTTAAAAGAGAAGTAGCAAAATAGAAAGCTGATCAATGATTTTTTTTCCCATCATTTATATTTTATTTCTCTTTCCCACTTTTTTCCTCTCTTTTGAATGTTTTTGAGTTTCATTTGCTCTTTTAAAAAAATATTGTTGTTGATTTCAAACACATGGAGGTGAAGCTAAATAGTATATTATAAAACAATGAAAGGGTAAGCAATGCAATGAAGGAAGAAATAAAACATTACCTGGAAATAAAGGAAAATGAATAAATAACAACCCAAGATCTATGTGACATAGCAAAAGCAATCATAAGAAGGAAGTTCATAACATTTCAGGCCTAAATCAAGAAGCAAGACAAATCTCAAATAAACTATCTAACCTTATATTTGAAAGAACTGGAATAGAACAACAAACAAAGCCCAGAGTAAATACAAAGAAGGAAATAATAAAAATTAGAGGAAAAATGAGTGCTAGAGACTAAAATAAATAAATTAATAAAATGAGCAATGTAACCAATAGTAAATTCTTTGCAAAGATAAAAACGATCAATGTATTATTAATTAGAGACACCAAGAAAATAGAGGGCCCACATAAAGAAAATCAGAAATGAAAGAAGAGAAGTAACAACTGATATCACAGAAATACAAAGTATTGTAAGAAAATACTATGAACAAATATATGCCAACAAATTGGACAACCTGGGAAAAATGGGTAAATTACTAGAAACATAGATTCACCCAAAACTCAATCAGGAAGAATTAGAAAAACTGAATAGAATTATTACAACTAATGAAATTGAAGCAATAATAATAATAAAATAAAAACTCCCAGCCAACAGAAGTCCTAGAGCAGATGGCCTCACAGGCAAATTGTACCAGTCAAAAAAGAACTAACACCTATACTCCTCAAAGTATTTCAAGAAATTCAAGAAGAGAGAATGCTTCCAAGATGTTTTTATAAGGCCAACATTATCCTAATTCCAAAAACAGATAAAGACATTACAAAGAAAGAAAAGTATAGGTCAATATCCCTGGTGAACACATTAGTAGATGGTAAAATCCTCAAAAAAAAAAATTAGCAAATGGAATCCAGGAATACATTAAAAAGATAACACACCATGATCAAGTGGGATTTAATCTGGAAATGCAAGGCTTGTTCAATATGTACATATCAATAAATGTGACATATCACATAAGAAAATAAAAGATAAAAATTACATGATCATATCACTAGATGCAGAAAAAAATATTTGACAAAACCCAACACCCATTTTTGATAAAAACTCTTAGCAAAGAGGGAATAGAGGCATCATACCTCAGCGTATTAAAAGCCATATATGACAAACTTATATTCAATGAGTAAAAACATCATATGCAATGAGCAAAAAGCAAAGCATTTCCCTTAAGATCAAGAACAAGCTAGAGATGTCTGCTTTTACCACTCTTATTCAGCATAGTACTGGAAATCTTAGCCACAGTGATCAAAGAAGAAATAAGCAGCCTCCAAATTGGAAAAAAATAAATAAATAAATAAAATTGTCATTAATCACAGATGACATGATATTGTACATAGAAAACACTACAGAATCCACACACACACACACACACAAAAAAAAAAAATACTAGGTCTAATTAATGAATCTGGCAAAATAGCAGAATACAAAAGTAATATTCAGAAATTGGTGGCATGTTTATCCTATCTAATAAAAGAGTAATATGCAAATTAACCATACCTCTGCTATACCCACCAGCTAATCAGAGTGAGTATGCAAATTAACCCAACCAAGATGGCTATGACGACAGAGAGAAGAGGAAGGCTTGGGTTGTGCCTGGCATGGAAGAAGTCAAGCTTTCCACACACCGTGGCCTAAGGCAACAAAGTTTCAATGCTCTCCAAGCAGAAGGCTTGGCTTTGCTCCAGGCTACAAAGTTTCAATTATAAAAGATAAATAAATCCCAGATACCAGGGCCTCTGCTTGGGTCACTGGAGAAGTGTGGCTGGCCTGCAAATCACCACAGGCCCCACACCCCAAGGGAACATCCACCCTAATCCAGGACACCCATCAGAGCAAACCAGCTGCCCCCCACCTATGCACCAGGCCTCTATCCTATCTAATAAAATATGCAGATTGACCATCACTCCAACACACAAGATGATTGCCCCCATGTGGTCAAAAGATCCTGTCCCCATGTGGACAAAAGGTGGCTACCACAAGATGGCCAGCAGAGGAGGGCAGTTGGCGGGGACCAGGTCTGCACGGGAGGGGAATTGGGGGTGATCAAGCCTGTAGGGAAGGGTAGTTAAGGTTGACCAGGCCAGCAAAGGAGGAAAGTTGAGGGTGACTGGGCCTGCAAAGAAGGGAAGTTGTGGGGGACCCAGGCCTGCAGGGAAGGGCAGTTAAGGATGACCAGGCCTAAAGGGGAGGGCAATTAAGGGTGACCAGGCCCACAGGGGAAGGCAGTTAGGGGCAAACAGGCTGGCAGGGGAGCAGTTAGGCATCAATCAGACAGGCAGGCAAGTGTTTAGGGGATGATCAGGCTGGCAGGCAGAAGCAGTTAGGGGCAATCAGGAAGGCAGGCAGGTGAGCACTTGTGAGCCAATAGTTCTGGATTGTGAGAGGGATGTCCGACTGCCTGTTTAGGCCCAATCCTACCTAAACAAGCAGTCGGACATCCCTCAAGTGGTCCCAGATGGAAAGGGAGCAGGCTAGGCTGAAGGACACCCGTTCCCATGCATTAATTTCATGTATCGGGCCTCTAGTACACTAATAATGATCTATCAGAATGAGAAACTAGTAAGAAAATTATCCCATTTATAATTGAAATATATACTTAGAAAAAAATAGAACTGCTTTTTAACCCAGCGATCTCACTTCTTGAAATATATTCTAAGAATCTTGAAATACCATCCAGAAAAAAATAACAAAAACATATATGCACCTCTGTGTTCCTAGCAGTGCTATTTACAATAGCCTAGACTTGGAAATGGCCCAAGTGCCTATCAATAAATGAGTGGATAAAAAGCTGTGATACATTTGCACAATGGAATATTATGCAGCTGAAACTCATTTTTCTTGATGCTATGGATGGACCTGAAGGTTATTATGCTAAGTGAAATAAGCCAGTTAGAAAAAAAAAAAAACTATTAAAATACCAATGGCATATCACACAGATCTAGAATAAATGTTGAATAAATTTATATGAAATAAAAAAATATCCCAATCTTAAGAAAAGGGGAACAAAGTTTGAGGTATCACACTACCTGATATCAACTTATGCTACAAGCCCCTAGTATCCAAAATTGGTACAAAAACAAGCATATATGCCAATGGAACATAATAGAAAGCCCAGAAATAAACCCACCCCTATGTGGCCAATTAATATTTAACCAAAGAGGCAAAACATACAATGAGATAAAAACAGTATCTTCCATAAATGGTGTTCGGAAAATGGGGCAGATACATGCAAAAAGAAAGAAAGAAAAAAGAAGGAAGGAAGGAAAGAAGGAACTAGATCATCAACTAATCTCATACACAAGAATAAACTCAGAATGCATAAAAGTCTAATGTAATTATTGAAACCATAAAAATTCTAGAAGAAACCATAGGCAGCAAAATCTCAGACATTTATTGGAGCACTGTTTTCACCTACATATCTCCTCGAGCAAAGGAAACAAAGGGAAATTTAACAAAGGGACTACATTAAACTAAAAAGCAGCTGCTAAGTAAGAGAAAAAATCAACAAAATGAGTAGGGAATCCACTGTATGAGAGAATATATTTGCCTATGACAGATCAGATTAGAGGTTAATTTCCAAAATATATAAAAAACTTAGATAACTCAATACTAGGAAGATAAAAAATCCAATTAAAAATGAGCAAAGGGACTGAATAGATACTTCTCCAAAGAGGACCTATGGATGGCCAATAGACATTTGAAAAAAAAATGTTCAACGTCACTCATCATTAGAGAAAGGCAAATTAAAACAAAAATAAGGTATGACCTCACGTACATTAGAATGGCTACCAATAAGCCAACAAACAACAAGTGCTGTTGAGGATGTGGAGAAAAGGGAACCTTCATGCACTGATGATGGAATTGCAGATTGGTGCAGCCACTGTGGAAAACAGTATGGAGTTTCCTCAAAAAAAACCAAAAACATATAATCTCACATATATGTGGAATCTAATGAACAAATTAAGTGATGAACAAAATAGAACTGGGGACATGGAAACATGAAACAGACCAACAACTGTCAGAGAACAGGGGTTTGGGGAAACTGAATGACGGAAGGGGAAGAGATTAGCCAAGAACATATATGCATAACCCATAGGCATGTACAACCGTGTGGAGATGTCCAGAAGAAAGGGTGGGTGAAGGCTGGGTGGAAGTGGGCAAAGGGATGGGAGACATCTGTAATAGTGTCAACAATAACATTAAATTAAAAAATTAAAAAGAAATGATGTATGGATCTAAATATCAAATAGGAGTAGCTGTAGAAAAAGGGAATGTTATGTGCAAATTGTCTCTTGAATTTTGCCAAGCCCAATGCTAGATCACTCATTTCCACCTCCAATGAGAGTAGGCACAGCCACCCAAGGGTCTTTAGGACTTCTTTGTTCTATATATTCCCCTGCCACACTGAAATCTGTCCTCTTGAGATAATTCTATAAATTAATTACTTCTCTCTTGTGCAAACGTCATCTTTCTCCAAGCTAATTATCTTAGGAAATGCATTACACTGAAAACAATATGCAACATGTGCAGCAATTAATTCACCTGTTGTGTGAATTAGCCAATGTTTATTTTCAGCCTGGCACCTTATAGCACAGGGCAGTAAGAACTGGGTTTCCATTGAATTTGGAAGTAGGACTATAACAGACTACTCTAAAACCAGCATGTCTGCCAAATCATGTCTGATGTCCAAACCAAATGATATATATTATTAACATAATATTTATATGCATACAAACATGTATATTAAACAATGCAATGTTTCTACAGAATGTTAAAATAATACACCATCTGTAGGTGGCTCAATGATCCTCTGAGTTTTCTGTCTCCCTATTGCTAAACTATGCATGTAATGAGAGCACTTGGTAAGACAAAAGCCTTATTCAAAACTTTTCCATAATATTTCTTTTAATCCTTACAAGCATGTAAAGGATCTACAGTCACCTCCATTCACATGTGAAGTATAGAAAATGAGCTAGCCTCCCCAAGAAAACACAGTGATGACTGGTGGATCTGAGATATAAAAGCTTGAATCTGTAGTTCCAGTGCAGAACCCATAGACAGTAGTGAACAATAATTTCAGGTTGATAGCCCAGAAGTTCAGAGTCTTAGTTACAGCATCCTAGTGCTGTGTACGCTACACAGTACACTCCAAATAATTAACAATTTGCTTGTAAGTACTAAGGCCTAAAACATTATGTAACCATAAATGATCCAAGAATTTTTGAAATTGGTATATTTTTTCTCAGACTGGGAAAATTTGGTATCAATGTTCTATTTCCAATGTAATGTGCTTCATATGATAATTCAGCATTAATATTTAATGATACAATTTTCTTTAACTTGTCTTTATATAATTTAGTCTTTAAATGTATAATTTGCTCACTGAAATTAACAGATGGAGATTAGAAATGTATAAGCTAGGGATGTTATATGGTATGTTCTAAATTCAGTGGATTAAATGTCATTTATATGAATATATATTTCACATATATATACACACATATATATATATAATGAAATTAAGAGATATGAGAGAATGTGTATCTCTTAATTCATAAAGACTTCTACATATCAGCCTACATTATCTTTTATAACCTATTCAGATAAAACTCTTGAAATAATTAGGTAATATAATAATAAATATGTTGAATGCTTAGAAGAAAAATAATAAATCTTCTGTTAAATAAAGCTTTTCAGCATGATTTCTAAAAGCTATTTTTGCAGTTCTTTCTATTGAAAACAACAGTTTACAGACTAAATTATACCACATTTATATGTTAGTCAAAAAAATATGGAAGAATATTTTTTTGTAAGTTTGCATTCAGTATACATTTAAACTGTTAGTCAGATTTGCTAGACCAAAATGAAAGTAAAAATATTCAATCCTAACTTCTGCATGGAAACATTTTAGGTTAATATTACCTATAGGTCAAAAGTAAAATACATAGTTTACAAAAGCATTTTATAGATTACATACTTAGTTACAATTTTATCTATGAATTACATTATCAAGAGCTGCTACATGTTCAATAGTAAGAGACTGGTTTACTATTAGAATTAGTTATTTAAAGAAAAAGGCACAACTAACACTGTTTTTGCAGCATAAATAGTTGCTTATAAAAATATACTTTTTTAGTCATATTGCCAAAATAGGGTTGTGTTTTTTCTTTATTTTTCTATTAATTTAGTTTTGTTTTATGTCTGGTTTTGTTTTGGTTTGGCTTGGCTTTTTGGAGCTGAAAGGAGGAACATTATAGGAAATATTTTTTACCCACTGGATTCAGCAGAAGGGTGCCACCTGCTGGAAACATGGGCACATTCTAAAATAGATCTGAGTACAAATTATACTCATCCCACAAAACTAAAAAGTCTGAGTTACCAAGAAAAAATGATGCAAAGAAATTTATAAAAAACAATTTTCTTTGCAATTACCAAGACCTGCCTTGTTCTTTTTATATTATTGCTATAAAAAGAGGAATGTTAACTTTAAAAACTTGAGAGCTATTTTTGTTTGTTGAAGATTTAAAACAAATTATTCATCCATTTTACATTCAAGGCAAATCTGTACACACAAATGCAATTTTTCTAATAGAAATGTGTTAAACTATAGTTGTGTAAAACTTAGATGGTATGGCTTCAGACTTAAATAAATTTATTTTTATTTTTATTTTTTATCTTAAATATCATAGACTAGGACTAATTCTCATTTTCACCACTTATGAAGACAAGCTTGATTAAGATGCTTAGTCTCTTTAGTTCTTTATTCTCATTCTTAACATAGGAGCTACTTCAAAAAGTTGATTTGAGGATCAAAGTGGAAACTACATTCAGTAAATGTTACCTCACTAGCCTGGAGGACAGTGTTCTGCTCATGGCAAGCATTTTAAAAGTGATTTTTTAAAATAAGAAGTTACAACTACCAACTTAAGATTTTGAACTCCTCGATGGATAGTGATCAGGTTAAGTGGAAATTAGTGTATCTAAACATATCAAAGCATTTATTTTTAGACATTTTATAAGTGTGGAGTGTTATGAAAATAAAAGTAATGGTAAACATTTCTTTAATCAATGAAACTTGCAAGGAAATACCACTAAGAGGATATAAAACATTTCCAGTGATTCTGAATAGGAACAGAAGTAGAGAGCCCTTGCTTTTCTTGCTGCTGCTCCCAGAAAGAGGAGGTAGCTATGCCCCTGACACCCTGTGCCAGAGAACAGTAACAGAATCAAACAAGGAGGCAGAGCTCTCTAAAGCACCATAACAACAACCAAATTAAATAGTCATAACCATTTTGCACGGAGAAAGGATCATGGTCTTCTATTGCGCTGTAAGTGGAAAGAGGTGTCTAATGGCTTCAGGACAAGGCGCTTTTGAGGTTTCATAAAATGAAAACCTTCCTGGCAGCATTCAAAAGCTTGAATCACTCACAATCAATACACAGCCTGCGATTAGTTGGAACACGCCCCCTATTTAACCATTAAGTAGGAATTCATAAAGCTACAGTTCTTTAAATTTTATGAATATTTTTTCCAGAAATATCAGAGAAGCCTGAATAATCAGTCATGGCTATATGGAGGTATTATATCAAGTCCCACATGGGAGTTGTGTGACAATTGCAAAATTAGACCACAATGACTAATGCTGTTAATAAAAACATAGTAATCTTAAAGCCAGTAGTTTAAGCATTCACAGCCATTGTTCATATTATCTGGCTATCATTTTATATGTCAAGCTTTAGACAAAAAATATAACAGATATATGTATTTTCTGGGAGTCCTTGAAAACCCCAAATATTGCCAGGTATATTTTAATCAGACTTTCCTTCCCATTGCAAAATTAATCTCATTTTAGCTCAACCATAATATGCAGACCACTGACATTTTAAAATCAAGTAAGTACTCAGAAAGGCACTTTAAAAACTCAATTAAAACAGGAGTTCTGCAAGTGGCCACTCCCTGAATATTTGGAAAGGCCATGAGCAAAAATTCATGCTAACAAGAAAAATGGATTCAAGCTTGAATGTATCACTTCATATGAATTTGAAATAGCAGATTGGTCTTGACCGAAGGCTTTGCTATGCACAGGCAGCCTGTCCACTATTTACACATTCCCTGTGCACTGCTCAGCTTCTGCCTCTCCACCTCCACTGCCTCTGAACTGTGTGCAGCACCTCTAGTAACCAGCTGGTGTCACAGGTTAGTGAGCAAAGATTTCATGTGGGGACTCTCACCTGACTAATAATTCATATTGGTAGCATCATTCCAAAGCAATAGAGAGGCTCAGTAGCGTGTTAATGAAATTTAGGGGCTGTCAGCCTGAAAGAGGATGTTAAATCCTTGCTCTCCTCCTGAAATATTTTTATAATCTGTTAACCAATTGCTACCTCCTAGTGTGTACTGGAGGGAGCAGAGAAATGTGACTTAAGGGGAAAGATGTGTGTTTACTTTCACACTTATCTCGGAAAAGAGAGCAAAGAGTTGTTTAAGAAAACAACTGCTTTGTAAAGACTAGAACATTGACCCCAGGAAACTGGGGGAGGGATGGGAGTGAGAGGGGAGTAGTAGGGTGTGCTTTAAGGCATTGAGTGATACCCATCACCTGTGTGGAGAGAGGGAAATGAGTTGGGAAGGGAAGGGGAGAAGAGAGAGACTACAAGCCTGACCTAATGGTCTCATCTGCCTCCAGGCCACTCCTGGGCCTTTTAAACAGCTCTCCTCAGTGTTTAGAATATGGAAAGATCAGAGCCTCTACTGGAACCTAGCTGCTTGCACCCCCTTTCACCTCACTTATAGCAATTAGTTGGGAATGTCTCTGCCAGAAACGCACAGGGTAGTCTTCAACAGTGCACTGGGGATCATGGGCCCTTCTCTGGTACCCCAGCGCTTCCCGGTTATCCCCTAAGTAACTCAGAGTAGCCCTCTCAGCGCACAGTCTCTAACTGATGTAAACGTGACAGGACCTGGAGCATCACAGCCTCTCTCCTATCCACGGCACCTTGGAGCTCCAGACCCTACAACTTTGGGGAAAGCGACAACAACTCCCCAGTCACCCCAACCCTGGGCCAGAGACGCAGTGGAGATTCACCTTAGGGTTATGCTACAGATTCCTAAAGACAAGAACAACAAAAGGGGTGGTCGGTGTGGAAAGATGTTGAGGGGATAGAATTAACCCTTAGCCAGCACTGGGCTCCACATTTCTGTAGACACAACATATCTGGACCCAACAAATCACGAAAGCCAATATCTTCCCAGGTCCCCACAATATTTGTCGTATTGCTCCCCAGCTCGCTCCTCTCAACAGCCACACACACCTGGTATCCCCTCTCCCTCGACTTAGCCCCTTTAGAGAGGAAAGGAAAAACTCTGCCTGTCTAAAGGTCATTTGCCTCCTCCCGTACCTTTGGCCAGCGCTCCTCTCAGCTCGGCGGGCTCGAACCCTGTAAGTGGACACCCCCAGGAGCGCACCAATTCCTCTCCCCGCGTGCATTACTAGGAGCGAAGAGGCCCCCATTCTTTTGCCCGGGTTGCCGCTCCCGCCCGCGGTGGCCTGCCTGCACGCCGGAGCTCCCGGGCCATCCCCAGCCTTTACCTCTCTTCCCCCTTCCCCGCGGCTCTCCACCTTGCGCATCCTCTCGCCCGGCCCGAGCGCACTCAGATGCTCTAACTTCCTGCGGAGTCCATGGAGGAGCAAACGGAGCCTGGAACCGGGGCGGGGGAGAGTAGGGAGAGGGAGGCATGGGAGCCGAGCGGCGGAGGAGGGGCTGGAGGAGCGCGCACTGGAGCCTCCCTTCCCAGGAGGGCCTGCCCGCAGCTACCAACTCACCTGGTCCGCCGGCTGCGCCTGGCTCGCCCTGGCCCCCGGGGTGGGCTGCTGCTCCTGCTTCATGGCTGTCATCGCCCGAGGCCGCGTTTGCGCTCACTTCCTTGCCCGCACTTCAGACTTGGGGACCATCACTTGGCAGGGATCGCAAGTCACAGGCGCCCAAAGCTCTCCGAATGGGCGGAAGGGAGAGAGGCAGATACGCGGTGGGGGGAGGGGAGCGCAGGGAGGAGAAGAGGCGCGGCACCAGGGAGGCTCCCCCTAGCAGGATCCCTCCTACGGCTACCGTAGACCCTCTAACTCCCCACTCCCCCCGCCCCCACACTCCAAAGCGCCCAGAGCCTTGGAGACCAGACAGACAACACCAAGTAGCAAGTTAGTGGCACGGCGAGCGGCACCTCAGGAAGCGCCGAAGGAAGCCGGCTGGCATTCTACTGAATCCTGCGCCCCGCGCAGCCCCGGGGGTTCCTTCGCGGTTCAGAGCCCCAGATGGAGCAGCAGGGCACCGCGCTCCAGCATCCGCTGCCGAGCTACAGCCTGAAGGGACCGAGCCCCTTGCAGCGCGCAAGCTCCCTACCTGCGCGCGGCCAAGGCTGCGGGGCTCCGCTGGCCCCCTCAACACCCGCCCCCCGCCAGGCTCCAGCTAAAACCCGGAGAAGCGGCGTGCGCCCATGCAAAGCCCTAGATGGCTCCAGCGCTGCCACTGGGCATGCTCCATTGCTCCAAGAGGACAGGGGCAGTGGGGAATTGGGGGCCTAGAGCCCCACAGAAGCCTCCAACACCCAAGAGGTTGTTCCTAATTATGACCAGAGGCCCTGCACCTCCTGATTTGGGGCAGTGGACAGCCTCCAGCCTGGATTCCTTGCTGCCAGCCTGGCTGATGCCAGTGAAGATCTGACCAACTTGATTTAAAACATTAATTAGTAAGGATGCTATTCAAGAACTCATTTGGGTTTTGTGTGTGTGTGTGTGTGTGTGTGTGTGTGTGTGTGTGTGTTTTCCTGGACACATAGAAAAACCTTCAAATTTTAAGTCCCTTTCCATTCTTCTCTTTGCTCAATACAACTCTCTCTCCTTCAAAGTTTGTTTATTAAGCATTTACCATGTGCCAAACACACTGTAAGGCTTGAATGGATTGCAAGGAAGAGAGACTAAAACCAGGCCAATTTTACTAAATTCCCTACCTGCAGGGCGTCTATTACAGTGCAGGTCCTGGGAACCTGGAGCAGGGATCTAATCAATTAGTCAGTGTAACTCTTTGGAGCTTGAATTTTCGTGGGATGCACAGATACAGTTCACCACTTTCATCCAGATGAACTAGCAGTTCCCTTTCCTGGCTTGCCCTGGGAAAGGACCTTCCCAAAGCAGATGAGCAAGGAAGAAGTCCCCAAACCTTAGGTACAGATTGCTGGTGATTTCTCAGGAGAGAAATTTCAGGAGAGAGTTCAATATCCAGACCTTACTAGAGTCAACACATGAGCTGTGAACAGGTTGCAGCAGAAAGTACAGAGAATATGGATGCGCCTGGGAAGGAGACTATCCTTGAGATGTTTGATTGGCCAAGGACTAGCTCCCTCCTTGTCTGAGTAGCCACTTCCCCACCCAGGGGCTGTTGTGAGAGAGCAGGAGTTATACTCCTGACTCCTTATTTCCTCAAACATGCATCGCCACACTTGTCCTAAACATTAATTGTAACAATGGTTACTTTAAAATACATATTTTTAAAGAAATCAATCTCTTCACCAGATTGGATTAAATTAGAAAAAAAGAATATAATGAGTTTATCCCCTCCTTCTGCTGCTGCTGCTTCTTCTTCTTCTTCTTCTTCTTCTTCTTCTTATCTTAACAGGAGGATATTTTTCCTATTGATTTTTAGAGAGTGGAGGGGAGGAACAGAGACAGAGAGAGAAAATCATAGGATATGTGCCCTTGACAGAATCAAATTTGAGGATGAGGAGCCAAACCCACTAGGGAATGAGCTTTAGAAAGGTGGGACTTGGGTAGATGGAACTTGCTTTTCAAAATTAGGTAATCAAATTAAACAGTCAGATGATTATTAGAAGTGACCTCTAATATATCTGATATTTCAACAGATATAACTTTGTCATAAAAGTAACTTTGCTTATTGAAAAAGTACAAGACAAAGTTTTAAAATGAAATATTGGTAAAATAACTATTGGACAGTTGATGCAACAAATCTGACAATCTAGATTTTCCTCACATGTAATTTTTCTGTCCTTATATTTTGCTCTTCTATTCATTATTTGAGTTTATTCATCCCTTGAATGTGTTTTCATTTTGGATAATTGACTTGACTTGAAGGAATCCACTTTATGTGCAAAGATTTCTGTTGACATAGGACTAGTATAGACAAGAGGGAGTTATCCTCATCCTATTTAGATTACTTATTTGAATGAATTCATCTGTACAACTCACATTAATTTTCATTACTATGTATAAAAGTATTTTTAATTTATGTACAAATTTATATAAGTCCTTATATGTTTCATATATAAGGTGACCTGTGTGTATATTATATTTTTAAAGGGAGGATTTTTTATGTCAGTCTTTGTCTTTCTGTTGGGTATTTTTTTTTTTTTTGTCTAAACCAAGAACATTATTTTATAATTGTTAGGATCCAAGTCAAGGTCAGTAATTAAAACATAATCACATGTAAACTGATATTTTCTAAATTAAATATTTTTCAATTCAATTATAATGTAGGATTTTTTATTTCATTTCTTATTGAAGAAAGCATTCTAATGTTTAAAAAATAAAGGAATACAATACATTTTGAGAAAATGTTTGAAGCTAGGGTTTGTATGGTTTCTGATTATAGGTTATTATTTAAAACTCTAAAACATCAATTTAAAAAGAAATATCTACAAGATTTAAAACTACTCAAGTGTATATAGCCCTAGTGTAGTGTAGCTCAGAAGACCTGACTATAAGTTAGTAGCTTGGCCTAGCTCCATCAAGGCATGCTATATGAACCAGAATAAAGTCACTTATATTCCACCTCTGCTTCCTTACATCATAAAATGTAAGAGTTTAGACTAGGTGACTAGTAAGAACCCTTCTTTCTCTAAATATCTATGATTATAGTATGTTGATATTATGAATCAAAACCTAGCATCTGAGTAGTAAATTATTTATATATCTTTAAAATTTAGTGGAAGGAGGGTCAACTAACTGCTTAGAAAAATACAAAATAAAATCAACAAATAAGTTCATTACTCCACAAAGGATTCTTTTTTTTTAATTAAATCTTTATTATTCAGATTATTAGATTTCTTTCTCTTTTTTCCCCTCCATAGTACCCCTCCACCCAGCTCCCACCCTCCCTCTGCCCTTAGCTCCCTCCCATTGATCTCATCCATAGGTGTATGATTTTTGTCCAGTCTCTCCCTGTACACCCTTCACCCCTTTCCCCCTAAGAATTAACAGCCCACTCCCTTTCTGTGCTCCTGATTCTATTATATTCACCAGTTTATTCTGTTGATCAAATTTTTAACTCACTTAATTTTTAGATTCACTTGTTGATAGCTATGTATTTGTTCATAATTTTTTGTCTTTTACCTCTTTCTTCTTCCTCTTCTAGAAGAGTACCCTTCAGCATTTCATATAACACTGGTTTGGAGTTGATG
>PVJN01013362.1:15766-49056 GCA_004026805.1 Lasiurus borealis | reverse complement strand
CGGCTCTGGGGGAGGAGGTCGGTCGGCTCGGTTCGGTTCGGTCCGGGTCCGCGCACCGAGGGGGACCAGGCACTTGGAGGCGGTGGGGGCGGGGCGGCCCAAGGGCGGGCCCGGGCCGGAGGGGTGCCGCGGGGGGTTCCGCAGGGGTTCCGCGGGGGTACCGGAGGGGTTCCGCGGGGGGTTGCCAGAGGGGTTCCGCGGGGGTTCCGCAGGGGTGCCGCGCGGACTCGGCTGCTGGAGCCTCCGGGCGGCGTTTGGGGCCGGGGACGTCGCCTCCCTGAAAAGTTGGAATCTCCTGCCGGGAGGATGGCGGGGGGCCTTTCCGGGGCGGGACCCCGCTCCTTCCCGGCCCGCAGCGGGGGGCGTGCGGCGGCGGCGGGGCGCGGGGTCCCCCCGCTTCTGCTCCCCGAGAAGGAGGAGGAGGAGGAGGAGGAGGAGGACGGCGGAAAGGGGCGGGACATCCCGGCACGAACCCCCGGGGTGTGTGTGTGTGTGTAGATATGTCAGTGGCGGCGGCGGCTGGGTCGGGGGGCACCTGCGGGTGCGGACACCCCGGGACCCTTCAGGGGAAGCCGAGGAGGAGGAGGACGTCCCCGCGGCCGGGGTCCCCGGCTTGTGCGGTGGAAACTTTTGCCTTTCCGTTCGATCTGTCTTGTGTTTGAACAGCGGGCGAGCCTGAAGTTAGTAGTAGGTGACGTTTAAACCAAAAAATAAAAAATAAAAAAAAGAAAAAACTTTGGGGCGCAGGGAGCGCCCCCCCCACCCCGAGTTAAGAAAGCATTGATGGTTGTTGTTGTTTTTGTTTTGTTAACCCCCCTGGAAGTGTGCTGGGGGCGAGCTAGGCAGCCAGTGTCCGGGAGCTGAGTGTGCACGGGCGGACGGTCGGTCGGTCGGGCGGACGGAAGCGGCACCTCCTTTAACCTGCGCTTTAGCTTTCCTGCGAGGTGGGGGGTGGGGGCAGGAGGAAGCGGGGAGCCAGTGGCCGTGCGATCCCGCAGGGGGCCTCCTGCTGACCTGGGGAGGGGGTGCATTTTACAAACAAATCGCTCTTCTCCCCCAGGTCGGTCTGGTCTCCCCGTGAGTCTTGCCTCGCGTGTTTGCAGCTTCACGCGCGTGCGTGTGTTTGCACGGGGAAGGCTGTCTGTCTGTCCGGCCCAGCAGCGGTGCTTTCCCTTTAAGGACCCAGCTGCGTCGCTCTGGCCGCTGCCCAGCGCCCCAGTTGTCAGTTGTAAAAATCTGTTACCTTGGCAGTGCTCGCACAGGCCGGGCGAAAAGGTAAACAGAAGAGTTTAAAAAAAAAAATTATTTATTTTTTTGAAAGCCTAAAGTATAGCATGGTGGGTTTTTTTTTTGTTTTTTTTTTTAATATATGAATCGAGGAACGGGGAATGAAATTTAACGATTGGGCTGCTGTTACGGTTTTGGTATGTCCACTCTTTTTTTTTTTCTTCTTTTTTTGGTGTGTGTGTGTGTGTGTGTGTGTGTGTGTGTATTTTTGGAGGTCTTGGTCATCTTAATTCCTTTCTTTGACTGCATGCTAACTTTTGTTTTAGGGGGGAAAAGTAAAAAAAAAAAAGTTTCCCCACCGAAGTGGGTGCTGGTTTGTAGGCTTGGTAGCAAGTGGGAGTGAAGGCGTGAAGAAGGGTCATGAGCTGTTAAGGGCCAGCTTTTTGCCCGGAGGAGGGGTCCAGGTGGATTCTGGAGTCCCTTCTCGGTTCTCGGTGGGCGTCCCGGGGAAAAAGCGGTGATCGTGGGGTTATAATCGCAAAGGTGTTCGTTCCGAAGGGCTGGGCCTGGGCGTCGGATGCCGCGCGGATTTCAGACTCGGGCAAAGGTGTTTGCCAAGTTGTTTGCAACAGAAACTTTACTACTTGCAGGGACGGTGAGCTCCCTCAATGAGCTCTCTCTGTCTATTTTAACTCACACTATTGTTGTTACTCGTGCATAGAAGAACTGTGTGTGTTTTCACATTGGAGCAAAGGTGAAGAGATGATTTTGAACAGATATTACTTTCCAGCAAAAGTTGTGTGTTGTTGTTTTGTTTTTTTTTTTAATTAAGAGATTTTAGTGAGTGGCAAGGGTCGCTCAGTGGAAGGAACATAGCTTGTTGGGATTGGGCAATAAATCGCGTTGGATTGTGGCTTGAGAACGGACCTCCCTCCATATCCTTGGGAGTTTTATATTTCCGTCGTCGGCAGGTGTGACCAAGGTTTTTCTTTTATTTTTTAACGTAAAAACAACGGGAAGACATCCTTTCGAGATGCCGAGGGGTGTTTTATTCGTCAAGAACAGTTGCCTTACAGCTTGGTGTCTTCCGTCTGGAGTGCCGCGAGGGGCGATCTGAACCATACCGACGTGCGATCGGTGGCAGCCGCCGCCGCCGTTCATCGGGTCGCCGGGAGAGCAGTAGCGGGGTGCGCGCTGGGGGTGGTAAGTCGCCACGGACATGCCTGACGGAAGATGAGTTTACTGCGGGAGCTGTCTCAGTTAAATGTGGAGGAGACCTGTGTTCTGACCTACGAGGAGGAGGAGGCGGCAAACAGATTGGTTGCTGGCAAGTCGCATGTTGTCAGCCAAGTTTTGAGAACCCTGCTCTCTCTCTCTCTCCCTCTCTCCCCCCCCCCCCTCTCTCTCTCTTTGCTGCTTTTAATCTGGCAAGAGGACATGCAGTGATGATGGCTCTGGCATGTCTGTGGGCGTGTGTACTGTCAGTAACCAGACCAGACCCCTCTTGTTTGTTTGCCTGCTTTTTATTATTTTTTTAAATTACTATTATTTTTGTTGGTTTTGGTTTTGTTTAATATACTCGGGGTACCTATGAATGTTACACAAAGTGTTGCTGACGTTTTATTGGTGACGGGGGACAGTGGAAACACTGGCCGGTGGGTTGAGGGTGGTCTGACGGTTCTTTTCTAGGAGAGAAGGAGCCTGTGGACATTCGCGGCAGATGAGGTGATTACAGGAGGGTACCGGTGGCAAGGCCGACCCCCCCCCACGGGAGAGGACACTGTCCCGGGGACCGGTCTGCATGCACGTTTGCCGTCAGATCTTGGTTCGCATCTCAGCTCCACCCCTGACAGAGTTGTGAGACGTTTGTAAAATCCGCAGGAGTCGCACTGCCTGGCCCTGCGCCTCGGAGTTGTCGGGGTTAGGTGAAAGAAGAGGCGTGAGGGTCCCTAGCACGCTGCCCCGCCACCGGAGGCTCAGTGTGGCCTGATCTCTCTGGATTTCTTCCCCCCCCTGTCTCCCTTCCTTCCAGTAAGATGACGTAGGGGCTTTGCCGGGTACCTGGACGGACGTGCAGGGTCTGTGACCAAAGGAATTCCCGTGGCGTGCAAATATAGGGGAATGCACGTGCATTTGGTTGGGGTACCACGTCCCGGCCTCAAACTCATTGCCAGAGTCTCCATGAAATGCTTCCCTCGCTCTGCCACACGAGAGTTTAATCTGCAATCGTTGTTTGATTCTAACTTCTCTAACGTCCCCAAGTTAAAAAAGAAAAACTTACAGTTAAATGTAAGTTTCCCCCCCCTCTTTGGTGAAATGTGCCCCTTTAGGAATGAACTGTATTTTCAAGATGCAGTCATTAAAATTTCAAGTTAGAAAAATATGTTTATAACACACCTGCCGTAGGTGTATTTTAAAAATAGCTTTTCTTTAGCAGGTAGTCCACAGGGTGGGGCAAAAGGAGGTTTGTAGTTGTGAGGACATACAACAGTTTATTCTTGTGCTATTATTTATTATCCTACAGGCCCTGTGCGTGGATTTGGGCACTGGTGGGGTCCCTTGGCGTGGCCTGCTCCCTCTCGCAATCCGGGGGACATTGTATTGCCACTTTTGGCCCAATCCCCACAGGTCAGGCAAAGGGACCCCACCAGTGCATGAATCCATGCACTGGGCCTCTAGTATGTATGCATATAAAATCTTTGGTTAATCTCTCCCCGCTTTCCATCAGAGATTCATCCATGCCTGGGTGTTGAGCGTCTGCCCCCCCTGGTGGTCAGTGCATGTCATAGCAAGCGGTCGAACGGTCGCTTAGGCTTTTATATATATAGATTATTTTCTACATGAACAACTGTGGAGTTGCTTTTGCCCCACCCCCCTGTATAATTTCTGTTCTTCATTTTACCTGCTTTGTGGAATGAAATGACTTACCTGTGTGTGCTTTACCTGTGTAGTCCACAACATGTGGACCTGTGTCTAGTTTATTATAGTTGAGCGCAAACCCTTTTGTTCAGTCTCACACATAGCCCCTGCTGTGTGTTGACACACACTATTATTAGTAAACACTACATTTTAATATAAGTTTCAATGGTTATTTGTATTTACTGAATTTAATTGTTTATTGGACTTCATATTCTTTTTAATATCACATTGTCTTGGTAATCGCTTGAGATGAAGTCATAAGTCTGTAAGTTAGAAAGTGGCAGGTGTCTGAGGTAGAATGCCAGTGTTTGAACCTCAGTGTATGACAGCTGGTAACCTCCTTCTTTGGTTGAATCTGATGGTGCTGGACTTGTTAATGGGGGTGAAAAACAGACAGTAGATCAGACTGCTAATAAACATCAACCACCCCACATCTTGTTATGGCTGTCTTAAATCAATACCATTTTTATTTTCTTCCTTACACAAAAATATAAACGTGAGTCTGTGAATTTAAAGAAAAAATTCAACCATCAGTCAAGTTAGGTGTTGAGAACTATTTTGGGATTGGGGGGGCGGGAATTTATCCTGCAGGAGCCAGACCCTTTCCTGGGTTATCTTTGTCACGGCAGCATGTGCACAGTGTGCAGGTTGCCTTGGGTAGTTGGAGCTATGATTTGTGACCCCTGGGACAGAGGGGTCCCCTGCATTGAACCTGGGCAGGTGACTGCTGGCCGGTCCAAGCACGGTGCTCTCGCAGTGACCACTGCTGTGTTTGCCTGTCTCCCCTCTTTTCTCTCCCCACACCCCCACCCATCTTTTACAGAGAGATGGAAGTTACATTTCTAAAATTCAGATCTAAATGTCATTCTTTTTTTAAGAAAGAAATTTGAAGGCATAGAAAATCAGAGAGGTGGAGATTGGCCTCTTAAAGCATACCTCTGCCCGGCCCATTTGGCTCTGGATAGAGCATCCGGCCGGGGACTGAAGGGGCCTGGGTTCGATTCTGGTCACGGACGGGTACCTGGGTTGCAGGCTCCGAGCCCTGGTCCAGGCAACCAATTGATGTGTCTCTCTCACATTGATGTTTCTCTCTCTCTCTCTCTCCCTCACTCCCTCCTCCCCCCCACCTAAAAACCAATGAGAAAGTATCCTCGGTGAGGCTTTAAAAAGTGCGTAAAACCGCACCGCTTAGAACATCCAGCCCAGCGCTGTGTGCTTTGGCGGGCTCCCTCCTCGGGGTTGCTGCGCGGAGGACGAGGTGTGTGGTGTAAAGGGGTGCTGGCTCCCTGAAACGCAGCCACTCCCGCTCCTGCCAGTGCTGCCGTCGCCACCACGGACGCTCCGGCTGTTGTTTTAGCCGCGGTTCGCTTCCTGAGAGCGTGCCGTCCTGTCTTCCCAGGTTCACGGTCAGCCTCTGCCCTTCATCCTCTGACCCGCGCCGGCCAGCGGCGGGCTCTTCCCCGAGAAGGCCACGCAGGCCGCTCGCTGGCTGCCATGTTCTCCTCCTCCTCGCCCGGAGCTGCCCTTTGGCTCCACATCCACTCGGAAATGTAACCTCAGCCGTGTGACCGAACGCAGCCCTGTGTTCCTCTCCCACGGCCCCCTGCCTCTCCCTCCCCACCGCGGCGCCCTGGCTGGCTGCTCCCGCCCCACGGAGGGCGGCCTCGAGCCGAAGCGGAGGCTGCCTGTCTGCGCCCGCTCCTTCCTCCCGACCCCGCCGGCCTCCCTGCGGCTGCACTGTGCCGCGCCCCTTCTGTCTGCCCCCCCCTACACACAACCTCTCGGTTTCCAGGCCCCCTCACCTTCCGCATGCCTCACCGCGGCGGCCCCTGACCGGCTCCTGGTCCCCCCTTGCTCCCCACAAGGTCTTCTCTTGCACAGCAGCTCTAGGGATCCTGTGAAGAGCGAAATGCTGTCGTTTCTCCACTTCGAACCTTCCGACGACTCCCCGTCCCTCTCCTCCCTGGGCCTGAAGGGTCTCCCGCCCCCTCTTTCCTCCCTGGTGCTCCTCCGCCAGCCGCCTGGGCCTCTGCCTTCTTGAGGCCCCCGGTGACCTTGGCCTCGGTGACCTTGGCCTTGGTGTGCCAGCGGTTCCCGGCCTCAGGCAGCCGCTCCGGCTCTGTGTCACTGTCTCCGCACAGCTCGGTTCCTTCCGTCAGGACACTTACTATAGTTCACCCACAGCTGGTGTGGCTGTTTCTCTTTTAAAAACACTCTTACTGACCTCAGAGAGGAAGAGAGAGAGGGGGAGAGAGAGGAACACCGACAGCGAGAGAGAATCGTGGACCGGCTGCTCCCGCACGCCCTCCACTGGGGATCAAACCGGGACCCCCTGCTTCCTAGGTTGATGCTCATCCACCGAGTCACGCCGCCGGGCCGGTGCCGTGGTCGGCACGCTGCGGCTCTGGTGACTAATGGGTTTGCCGACCACTGGGGACCGGGGCTTCATCACGAGGAACGGCCTGTCATCACTGGAGGCGAGAGCCTAGGTCAGTGGTCGGCAAACTCTTTAGTCATCCAAGCGGCAAACTGCTCGTGAGCCACGTGGGCTTGGCGACCACTGGGCCGGTGGAGGCTGCTGGCTGGTCTCTCTCGTACCCGCATGTAAGTGCTGCGAGGGCGAGGCCTGGGCTGGCAGCGGCTGTGCCTGCAGGCGGCGGTGGCACCTGCCTGGCCCCGGGGGACAGCGGATCGGGAGTGAGTGCTGGGCGTCCTCTGTTGGTGCTTTGGCTGGACTCGGCACGCTTCTTTGCTTCTGTACCTGCAGCGCCATTTCTTCCTCAGCTGTGGCTCAGGTGGCGTCTGGGGCGCCAGTTTCAGCTCTCAAGACGAAGCGTTTCTCCCTGGGCCCTGAGACCACAGCCCGTCTGGAAGGACATGCCAGCGGCGGACGTGCGAGGGCCAGGCTGGTGCCGACACCCGGCTCCCTGGCTCGGTGCGCTCGGGGCCAACCCGCCCGTCCCGGGGCCAGGAATGCCCCGCCAGCGCGGCAGTCCTAATCGCCTCACCATCGCCCACAACTGGTTCGCCCGGTCCGCCCTCCAGACGGCGCGGTGCCTCCCGGCCGCACACGGCGCCGCTGCACCGAGCCTGTGCCGCCGCCATCGGCGCTCCGGGCCGGCGGTGGTCAGCTCGGGCGTGGCGGCGCTTCCTGCTGTCCCTCCGGCGGCCTCGGCAGCGCCTCTGGCCGGGGACCGGGTTGGAAAATATAAGGGTTACGCGGTGCTCCTTCCCGACCAGCCTCTCCTGCAGCCTGCTCCTCCCTCAGCGTACCCACCTCCCTCTGTTTTATCCCGGAAAGGCGAGGGCAGGGTCGGCAAACTGCGGATCGAGAGCCGTGGTTTGCCGCGCTGTCGACTAATAAGGTTGCCGACCACCGCCTTAGGGAAAAACACTTAAAAAACATTTTAGTAACGTACTGATGTCTTTAACCTGAAGTCAGAACTTCTGGGTAAGGGAAATGCCTTACAGCAGTGGTTGGCAAACTCATTAGTCAACAGAGCAGCAGACAGCGGCTCTCTAGTTGCCGTTTGCCGACCACTGGGCTGGGGGAAGGGACTCTGCATTGAGCACAGTGGACATGAAACAGTGCGGATTTCACCGGTGCCGCTAACACAGCTCCGAGGAGAGCCTCTGTGGCGGCGCCGGGACCTTAACCGCTGTCTGCAGCAGTGGAAGTCCGTCCGCGCGTTCAGCAGCCGGCTCCACGGGCGAGGTGGGGACCCTGCAGCGGGATGCTTATCTTGACGCTGAAAACCTTTCTCTTCATGGCCCTCACCTTAGATTGACAAGGATTATGGAGGGAAAGGGAAAGAAGAATCTGCACATGAAGAAATGGCTCGGTTTCCCAGGACGAGTAAAATGTTAGTCACGGGAGGCAGGTTTTCGTGTGTGTGTGTGTGTCCTGTTTTGTTTTGGGAAAAACTTAGAGAAAAGTTACAAGAACAGTACAGCGACCTTCCGTCTACCTGCCCGTCCAACCTTCGCATGCTGGCTTCCTTGTTTGCACAGTGGCCCCGGGTCTGGGGACGGATGCTGGGATTACTTTATTCACAGCGTGCAGCCCCTTGGGGCCATCTCCCGGGGCATGGCGGAGCTGGCCGTTGGCTCAGCCAGTCTGAGGCGTGTCCCCTGATGCACAGCCAGAGATGCAGGCGCTGCAGGCACCGCTGTGCGCGGTAACCAGGAAACCGCCCGTTGGGCGTGGCACGCCTCGTAAAGTGAGAGCAGGAATCCACTCCGCAGGTCGCCTCTGGTTGGGGTTCGTCGTCCTGCTTCGTTAGACCCTGGCTCAGCCTGCTGGGCAGGGACACCAGGAAGGGGTGGCGGGCCCGGCCCCACGGTGGGAGGCGGTGTGATGTCAGGCTGACCCGCTGCTGCTGATGTGCGCCTGGACACTTAGCCGAGGTCTGCCGGCCAGCTCTCCCCACACAAAGCGCTCATTGTAACCGCGGCTCTCACCGGATAATTTGTGGGGAGACGCCTGGGGACTATAAATATTCTGTCCTCCCGAAAATGCTCACCTAATGGCGTTAGCACGCCTTGAGGATTCTTGCCTGAATCGGCTGTCACACAGCGGGTTCGAAGCGCTGTTTTCCTGGGATTCGCCCCACATTTGCTGCTGGCCACCGCACTCCGTGGTAAAGGAGAACTTGGCCTTCCCATTCGCTGATTTCACGTCACCATCGATTCAGAGGCTTTTTTTTTTTTTTTTAATCAAGCAGGTTGTACTCTGAGTACAGAGCTCGTTTTGATGTGTGTTGTCTGTCTGTCCCCCACTAACTCACGTCCAGTCAGTGGGTGCTCTGCCCTCCAGCTCAACTCCTTCATCGTCTTGACACGCCCCTGTCCTTGCCGGAGCACCTCCTTTGGGGGCCATCAGTCATTCCAGGCGCCCCTTCTGCTTTCCCCCAGCCTCTCCGGGAGGGCCGGGGCTCTCTGATTGGGGTGGGGTGGGGGGCGCGGTTTGGATTTAGAAGTGAGAACTGGGCAGGAGGGCGGAGGGCCTGGGACACTGAGGCACTGCCGGGTGCTGCCGGGGCTGGGGCTTCTCCGCACCCTCCCGGCGGCCGGGAAAGGCTTCTCCTCTGAAAGCGGGCGCAGGGGGAGCGCCCACTTCCCCCCGCTTGTCCTGTGGCGGCGTGCAGTGGCCGCGCACGGTTTTCCACACTGCAAGCTTCCCCGAGAAAGAACCCTGTGTTTTGCCTCTTTCCACGTTCAGCGAGGATGTGCCACAGGCCTGGACCATCGCCGATCCCCGTGTGTTGTTTACCGCACGCAATTAAAATAATGACTCAGTATTATCTTTATTACTCTCAGGCCGTAATTAAATATTCTGCTGTTTGTTAACAGCGTTTTCGGTCAAGCGTGGCTCCTCTACAGTGAACCGGTGACTCACTTGTTCTGTGTTTGGCAATCTGCTCTCCTCGGAGAAACGAGAACGGTCAGGTTTGTCGACCTCCGCGTTTACAGCCCCGATTCCCGAGGTTGGAGTGTGCGGTGGAAGGACGTCCGAATGCCAGCCTCACCCTGCTGGGGCCCAGTGTGTGTTCCTTAGCCAGAAGCGCCTTTCTGGGCATCGCTCGCTACAACACGAGGTGCTCGGTGCTCTCTATCTCGGGGTGCGTGGCGTCCAGGCAGCGCTGGTTGCTGATGAGAGTAACGAGGGCCACAAGCTGGGGAAGAGCGTTGTGCTCCTGAGCCCGCGGCCTGTCACGGCGGCGGCTTCCTGTAAGATGGTGGAGCTCTGGTGACTTATTGGTGGGTCTCGCCTGATGCGTTCAGTGCACACGGCCAGGTGACGTGGCGCCCCGGGGCCCGGGCTGGGCTCTCACAGTGAGAGGGCTGGGGCGTGGACACACGTGTTATCTGCTGTGCTGTGTGCTCGGCATGGACAGGGCCAGTTCCGGGAAAAAGCAGGGGCGATCCACCCAGTTGCAAAAAAGGCAGAAGTATTGACCCCAGAAGTGGCACCCTCAGTTTGGGTTGAACCTGCCGCGTGCACAGCACAGCTGTGCGAGGAGGGGGATAGCGTTCGGCAGGCCACAGGCCGCGATAAGGCACGGGATCCCCGTAAAGAGCCCACGTGGCCTGGAGAAGCGCGGAGCGCCCTGCACGGGGCCAGGCGGGGCGGGAGCGAGCAGTGGCCTCGCAGGGCACAGCGGTGGGGCTGGAAGAGAGAGACTTTGGGGCAGAATGAAGAGCCCTAAGTCACATCAGGGAATCGTGCCTGCTCTGAGGGTGGATGGAGGCCCCCGAAGCTTGGGGGGGGGGGGGAATGGAGGATGGACTACCGCTGGCTGCACTGTGGGGAGGCCTTTGGAGAGCGTTACGTCTGGTAGGTGGGAAACCTGCTAAAGGGGTGCAGCACACTGGTTAGAGGGGTCAGGAGGCCGCCTGCAGCTGTGGGCCAGGTGGGGGGAACTGGTGGGTTTGAGAGGGGGCGGCAGGTGAAAGCCTCCGTGCTGGGAGATGTGGAGGGGAAGGGAGGAGGGTGAGGTGAGGAGTGAGTGGCCGCCGGGGCGGGAGGAACTGGTGGATGTGAGGGGGCGGCAGGTGAAAGCCTCTGTGCTGGGAGCAGGTGGAAGGGAAGGGAGGAGAGTGAGGAGGATGAGTGAGTGGCCGCCGGGGAGCGAGCGGGCCGCTTCCTGACCAGGCAGCAGGAGGCGCGGGCCTCATGCCGTCGATGTGTTTCCCTGTGATGGAGGGAGTGCCCGGTGGTGGTAACCGGGGAAGGACTCGCGGTCAGAAGGGGGGCAGGTCCTGGTCACGAGGCCCCAGGGTTGGGCCAGGACTGGTGATGGGGGAGGACTGAGTGAAGAAGTGAGATGGGCGGGAGCTGAGGGCTTTACGTCCTTTAAGTCCTGCTGTAAGTCACTTGGTCTTGGTGATCGGGATGCTCTGAGAAGTACCGGCTCTTCCTTTCCAGAGTGTCTTTGAGTTTGGGTTTCTTTGCCGCTTCCTTACGATTCACACGGGGTGTTCTTTTCTGGCAACCACACCGCCAGAGCGGGGGGAGCAGGCCAGAGGAGCGTGGACATCGGTGTCTGTTACTGGTGATGGTCACGTGGCCCTCACAGTGAAGGGCCCCTCCCGCTCTCCGAGGCAGAGTCAGCTTTTCTCTGTGAGGACGGCCGGTACCTGGGGGAGAGTCCTCGTGAGACTTCCTGTTTGTCTTCACATGCCACCCCCTCATTTAGCCTCCATCAGCGGCCTTATCGCCAGCAATTACCTCTGCAATGCTGGCCTAATGGTTTTGTTTGTTCCTTCATTTACCACGGAAAGAACTGTCCCTCCTCCTCTATTCATTTATCTAGTCGCTTATTTATCTTGGAATGAGAGGCCCGGTGCGTGAAATCCGTGCACTTGGGGAGGGGGGGTGTGCACCCCTCAGCCTGGCTGGTGTCTTCTTGCACACGGGGACTCCTGGGGAGATACCCGGCTGACGGCCTAGGCCCGCTCCCCACCACCGCTCTGCACTCGCCAGCCGTGAGCCCGGCTTCCGGCTGAGCGGTGCTCCCCAGTGAGAGCACACGGACCCCCCGGGGGCAGCTCCTGCATCGAGCGTCTGCCCCCTGGTGGTCAGTGTGCGTCATAGCGACCGGTCATTCTGCGTTTGGTCAATTTGCACATCAGCCTTTTATTACAGAGGCCAGCCCAAAGGTGTCTTCTCTGCAGGCTGTGATTTCCTGCCGTCACCGTTGACTTCATTGCTCAGGTAGGCTGCGTTGGCCTTCAGGAGTCCCTCTGGCTGACGGTTGTGTCCTTCCGGCCTGTCCCCATCCATTTGAAGAACGTCCTTGCTGCCCGGTACTGTAAGAAGCTGCAGGCTCCGCTTGCATAGTCCCTGTCCCCGTGCTGGTCCTGGATCATCTCTTCCAAAGAGCCTGGCGTTCTTGGAGGATGGCCTTTAGAAACCAAGATCTGGGCGCCGGGAGTGCCCATGGCGGCTGGGGTATCACTGTGCCCAGGCCCTCTCAGGAGAGCAAAGGAATATACGCGTGCGTTTCTAACCCACATGTGCACACGGGCAGTGAGGTCTCTGATGCGGCCTGTGTGTCCCTGAGCTGCACGGAGTTGTGCAGTGAATACCACGGAACAAACTCAAAAACCTGGTTAGTGACGCGCTGAAAAGACAGAGCAGGAGCCGGATAAAATGCTGAAAAGAGCGGCATGGTTTTCGACGTGCTCGATGGTTAATAACGTATGAGCGCAGAGCAGACGTGGTACTTCACCACGAAAAACAAGTGTGCTTCTGTGGGTGGGCGTCGGAGGCCGTGGCCTGTGAGTTACCGTGAAGGGGCGGCTGGATGGGGGTTCGGTGAAGCCAGATGAGAGTAACTCGGATGTGGACGGAGGTGCCCGCGCCCGCGGTTTTTGAGCCCGTTCTCTCTCGGCTGTCCCATTCCGTGATAACGTTTCATTTCTTCAGTTTCTTTCTGCACGCAGCCAGCTTTTCTGAGTCTGGACCGTCTTTGGTTTTCACGTCTGAATTGAAAGTGGTTTTCAGACCTTCGTGTCCGGTTTGAGCCTGTTTAATTCTGTCAGGAGCATTGTGTTGCCCCTTCTCATCCTGCTTTGGGGGTGTTTTGCTAGGGGCCTCGCTCAGTCGGGACAGGTCAAATCCTGTTTCCTGGTCTCCTGGATTTCCGTGTCCTTTGTTCGTCTTTGCGGGGGGCGGGGGGGAGGAGGGAGGGGAAGGCTGCTTGTGGTGGTCCTAGTGTAAAGGTGCCCTCTTCTGCCAGCGTGGACCATCCCCTGGTTTCCGTGGCTTTGGTTGGTCTGAAGGTCAGAGAAGGGTTGTGAGACTTGCAGTGCTGTGACTGTTTGTCTCTCTGAGGCCTTAGATTTGCCCCTCACCGGCCACTTGCCAAAGGACATCCCTTTTCCTTCTCCGGTTCCTCCCCCGGCAGCCACATGTGGCATGGGTGGGCCTTTTACACGGCTGGGTCTAGCCCAGTGCGGGCCGGGGCGGCCGGGTCTGGCTCTCACACAATTTTGAGGCGCATGTGAGTGGGCAGAGACTTGACTCTGGGTCCCATGGTGAGCCCCAGACTCTGACAGGAGGAAGGTTTTCATATAATTTTACTAATTTCCTTTCATCTCTGACACTTCTAATATAGAGAAAGGGCAAATAGCGACATTAAACTATTTCCTCTAATTAGTCCCCTTCTCATGTGCATGAATTTTGTGCACCGGGCCACTAGTTGAGTATGAACACTCAGGCTGCATTCGGACAGCACACAGCTGCGGGTTCTAGGGGCGGCAAAAGTCTTACAAGTTTTTATTTGCAAAGCAAGGTTCTTCGTTCTCAGGATGCTTCCAGGACGGATGTTGGAGGCGCTCGGCTCCGTTGTAACAGGAACGAGTTATGGGCCCATATGCAGCCGGGGGCTTCTGTGGACCGGCCTTATTCTCACAGGGGACGTTCTCAGCAGCGGTGGCTTCTACCTTCTGATTGAGCCGATGGATGTGATCTTTGAAAATTACACCTCACCTACTCTCTTCCTTACTGTTCTCTCCTTTGGTTTTCCCAGTTTTATTTTTTGATCTTGAGAATTGTCCTTTGGTTATAACGAGTGGGAAGTGTGTCCTTCCTAGACGCCACCCATTGAGTTTAATAAGGTGGCACCATACACGTTCATTGCCGTGGAAGTTAATTGGTTCTGTCTTCTATGCTTTCTAACGAGAGGAATTTAACGTAAAGTAGGAATTGGGCCTGGAAGTTCTTTCCGATGGGTTTCTAGAACTTAGTTGTGTGAGATATGGGTGGCCTGGAGGCACTTTTTCCCTAGAAGGAAGACGTTTCTGTCAGTGTTGTGTGTTGTTGTAGAAGTCGACCTGTTGCATTAGCCACGCCGCATTTCTGTGTGTGAAACTGCCGCTCAGAACCGAAGGGCTCATTGGCTGAAACCTCGGAGTCTCGGTAGCACCCATGGAAACTCGGTGGGCGATGATGTCTTTGGGACTCTGCCCCCGGCTTTCTCATGGGGCTGAAAGCAGGCGGTACCTGTGCCCAGTTGCCCATCTTTGGAACCTACTTATAAGTTTTCGTTTCCTTATTTATTTATTTATTTTCCCTGAGTCTTAGATAATGACTTGACATGCTCTTCAGACACTTTCTTTTTAAAAACCTATTTTTATTGATTTCAGAGAGGAAGGGAGAGAGAGAGAGATAGAAACATCAATTGATGAGAGAGAATCGTGAATCGGTTGCCTCCTGCATGCCCCCCACTAGGAATTGAGCCAGAAACCTGGGCCTGTGCCCTGACGGGGAATGGAACTGTGACCTCCTGCTTGATAGGTCAACACTCAATCGCTGAGCCGCGCCCCTTCTCTGCAATTCTGATAGCCAGAGACCTCTAACTACAAGCTTTCCTGAGGGAATCTGGTGCAAGAAGTGGCCTGAGCTGATGTGGGCAGTGTGTCACATCTGCACCGTCTCCCACCCGAAGGGCATGTGCCCACTGGCTGGTGTGGTCCCATCCTATCTAATAAAAGAGTGATATGCAGATTGACCATCACCCTAACACACAGGATGGCTGCTCCCGTGTGGTCAAAGATGGCCACCACAAGATGGCCAGCAGGGGAGGGCAGTGGGAAGGGATCAGGCCTGCAGGGGAGGGCAGTTAGGGGCAAACAGGCTGGCAGGGGAGCAGTTAGGCATCAATCAGGCCGTCAGGGAAGTGGTTAGGGGCAATCAGGAAGGCAAGCAGGTGAGCAGTTGGGAGCCAGCAGTCCTGGATTGTGAAATGGCTGTCAGACATCCCTCGAGGGGTCCCAGATTGGGAGGGGCTGTAGGCTGGGCTGAGGGACCCCCCCCCTTCCTGTGCACAAATATCATGCACCGGGCCTCTAGTTTATACAGAGTGTCCAGAACAGGCAAACTGTGGGGCAGGAGCAGGTGCCCCACTGCTGTGGGCCGGGGTAGGGAGCGGGAGTGACGGCGAATGGCACTGGGTGAGTGTGTTCCGCCATTAGTGGTAGCGGTTGCACATCCCTGCGGCTAGAGAAACACTCCGGCGTGTCCTGTTGGCGGGTGCATGGTACGGTGTGTGAACTCCGTCTGGGAAAGCTGTTGGGTATTTCTTTAAAAGAGAGCAGCAGCCGCGTGAAGGGATGCTTTGGGGGCAGGTCAGGGGACATGGATGAGGTAGACGGGCGTGTGGGACAGTGACATTTCTTGGCATCAGTCCGTCCTCACACACACGCTCGCCTCTCTGTCCCCTGGCAGAGAAGGGCACAGGTGGGGCTGATACAAGACCCAGCCCTCAGACCTCTCTCGGGGCTGGGGTGGCGCTGGATTCCAGGTGCGGGAGGAGTCCTGCCTCTCTCTCACCCTTTCATTGATTTTGTCACATTAAGTTCAGATGCTCTCCCATCGCCACGGTGCCGTGTGATGGTGCTCTGCCCATCTGTCTGCCCTGCACGCTCCTTTGCTCTTTTTGTTCGTCACACCTCTCAGCTCCTTCCTTCCCTCCTCCTGTAAGTGGAGCGTCCCGGGGTGTGAAAACCCTCTCTTCCTTCAGTGCTTGCTTCTGTGAAATGTTGCTGGCTTAAAGAGACTGTTTCTGGTGACTCAGTACCTATTTATGTGCTGGAAGACCTTAGCAGCATTTTTTTTTTTTCACGATTAGGATCAGATAGTAAGTGATTCCAAATAGATCCCAAAAGTTCTAACGTGGCGTTTGCTGTGATGCCTGCCTTTCCGACGCCGTGAGCAAAGCGGCGAGATGTTAACGGGAGTGCTAGCTGACTGGTTTCCGGTGGCACCCCTCTGTCCCCGTGTCTGTGTTCCGGGCTCTCTCTCTCTGGATGCACTGTGCTCCCGCCAGCAGTCCCAGCGGCTGTGACAGCTCCTGTGATGGGTTTGCACCACAGCCCGGTACTCAGTCGGCGCTCACGGCGCGCACACTGCGTGCCAGCCCTCCGCTCAGCACGCTGGCTGCTCGGTCCACGCGCAGAACGAAATCCGCGGCGTGGATGAGCTCTTGCTGCGTTACTGTCGATGCAGAAGCCAGGGCTGGACAGACAGTGCCGGCGGCTCTGCACCTGTGCGGTCGGAAGTGCCGTTGTCTGCGGCTCCCCAGGGTTGGGGACTGCCTCTCCTAACGCGTGAATTTGGGGTTTCTGTACGTTCTCCGGGGGCGGCTCAGGAATTTGCAAACGTGTTCCCCGGTGGCAGCGCACAGCATGCACGCGCTAGTGTTTTGTGTGTTTTCTCTCACCGACATGTGTTTGCGATTAGTTCCTGTTTGTGTGTCTCCGTGTTCTGTTCCGTGTCCCCTCGGTGCTTATACCGTGCTGCCTCCCTCCGCCCTCCGTGGCATCGTGGTGGCTCGGTGGAAGCTCCCGTGGACGTTGGAGGACCAGCCCCCGTGTGGACGTACGTTTCGTTATTCTTGGCAAAGACCGAGGACCGGGAGTTCTGGGTCCCATGCTACGTGCGTGTTTGCCATCATGCTAAGGGCATGCGAAGTGGCCGGGAAGCCGGGAAGCTGGTTTCCCACGTGGCTGTGCGTCTCACAGCCTCACCAGCAGTGCGCGTTGTAGTCCTCCGTCTCTTCCTCAGCGCTGGGTGCCGTCGGCCTTCTGAGCTCGGCGACCTCAGCGGCGGTGCTGAGGCCCCTCCTTTTCCTCGGGGTGTGTGGGAGGGGGTCCATCCCGAGGCCCCAGCGCATGCCTGGAGCCACGGGCAGCATCGAACTCTATATGCTATTTTTTTCTACCTAGGAGTTCCGACGGTCCCAGCAAGAGAAGAGCAGTGATAGCTAGTAACACCGAACAATGATAACGGTACTGTACGCTTCAGTAAAAGTTAGGCAGTGAGGTCTCTCTCTCCAAACATCCCGCCGCCCCGCACTCACCGTTCACGGAAGGAAGCACTTCCGGCTTCTCCGTGGCAGATCGGAGGGACCAGCGCCATCCTCCTGTGCTGGGGCCGTGGCGGGTAAACTCAGGTCGCGTGGACTCAGACCCTGGGATGCCGCGGCTGGTGACCTGGAAGGCTAATGGGCGGGGAGCAGGCGCAGTGCGGGTGCACTGGACAGAGGGGTGAGTCACATCTCGGGCGGGCAGAGCCCGACAGCATGAGGTTTCACGCTCGTCAGAAGAGCATGCCATTTAAAACGTACGGACTGTTTGTTTTTGGGATTTTCCCTTTAACATTTTGAGACCATGACTGAATGCCCAGAAGGTAAAATCGCAGATAAGGGGGACTACTGTCTGCTGGCATCTCATTGTGGTTTTAATTTACATTTCATTGAGTAATGATACTAAACCTTTTTTTTTTTAATATATTTTATTGATTCTTCACAGAGAGGAAGGGAGAGGGATAGAAAGTTAGAAACATCAGTGAGAGACATAGATCAGCTGCCTCCTGCATGCCCCCCACTGGGGATGTGCCCGCAGCCCAGGTACATACATGCCCTTGACCGGAATCGAACCTGGGACCCTTCAGTCTGCAGGCCGACGCTCTATCCACTGAGCCACACCGGCTTCGGCGACACTAAACTTTTTTTTTAACCAGAGGCCCGGTGCACGAAATCTGTGCATTCAAGGGATGGAGGTCCCTCAGCCCGACCTGCGCCCTCTCACAGTTCAGGAACTCTTGGGGGATGTCCGACTGACAGCTTAGGCCCGGCAGTCGGACATCCTTTGTGCGATTGGGGCCGGGGAGAGGGACACGGGAGGTTGGCCAGCAGGGGAGGGGTCCCGGGAGGGGTCTAGGGCGTGTCTGACCTGTCTCGATCAGTCCCGATCGGCTGGACCCCAGCAGCAAGCTAACCTACTGGTCGGAGTGTCTGCCCTCTGGTGGTCAGTGAATGTCATAGCAAACGGTTGAGCATCCTAAGCATATTATTAACATATTACACTTTGATTGGTTGAACGCATGACTGAATAGCCAGACACTTAGCATGTGAGGCTTTTATTCGATAGGATTGGTGTCTCACGTGTCTTCTGTGGTGAAATGTCTGTTCATTTCTAGAGAGAAGTCTTCTTCTCACCATCATACAATATTTTCTTGCCTATCCCGTCGGCAGTACTCTGATTTCACTTTGCTTTCTTGCTTATTGGCATTCACCGATGAGGCATACATGACAAGAGAGGCGTTAGCGAGCAAAGTATGTATTTGGGGTCATTTCGGACTTCCGACCAGCCATTGTGCAGGGTGGTCTGCTTGCTCGGTGAGGGTGGTGGAGACGCTGGGAGAGAGGAGCAGCCCTCGGTCATTTAACCTTCCTTGTTGCCGTGGAGAACCGGAAAGGGCCGGTGGCTGGTGCCGCGGGATAAAGTGTGTAGTCAGCATGGGCACGTCACTGAAATGGCGATGTCTCGTTTGAGCGCCTTCTCTAGTAAAAGTGATTGTTTTCCGTGCGGCTTCTGTGCCGTTACCTTGTGTGATCTTCACGTGTGACGACCGTCCTGTAGAAACGGGAAGTGTGCGCTGCCAGGTGTGGAGCAGGCGTCCGATTGTCATTTCCGTTCCCGGCGGCGCCCGCCCGCCGTCTGCCGCCCCTCGGTATTGCCGGGCAGCGTCCTCCGTGGGCATCAGCCTCTGAGGCTGAGGCTGGCGGTGGTCTGGGCCTGTGGCCGCGGCTGCATGCGTGTTGTCCTTACGTCCCCCATTCAGAGGGGCCTGGCGGGAGTGTGGCTGGTGAGGCGCGCCTGGTGCCCACGCTAGCCTCACCCCTTGACCCGTCCCGCCGCGTGCCCTTGGCAGGCCGCCGCCCAGGATCCTGTTTCCTCCGGGGACAGTAACGAGTTATTGTTGGCTTTCCGTCCGTGAACACGTGTGCAGCCGTTAGGGTGCCCACGGCAGACGATAAAGACGCGGATGTTCCTGCGGCAGTGGCCGTGGTTCTCGTTACTGGGATCGCCCGGCTGTTCCCGGGACCCCTTTCTCAGGGGCTACCCCCTCCCACCACAGCCTTCTCTCTGCTCTGTTTCTTCTCACCAAGGACTCTTTGCCGACCTGCCATGCAGACTAGGTTCTTCGTTCACTCGGGTGAAAGCTGAAGAAGTCAGACGCCGGTTTGCTAGTTTGGCAGAGGCTGGTGGTCCATGTCGGTTAGCCAGAAGTCGAGGGAGCTAGCGAGGTGGTAGGTGGGGACCCGGTGTGTGTGTATGGGGGGGGGAGCGCGCAGTTAGAGGTCCAGGGGTCTCTCCCTTGCCCGGACAAACAGTGGGATTTAGAGGTTCAGTAAATGAAATTTATTTACAGCTGGCTAAGGATTCACATTTTAGTTTTGGTTTTATTTTCTGAAGATTGGAGTGTGTTTCATTGTAGATAATTATAAAAGAGCTACAGTCATGCAAGTCCACGTTACTGGATTGGCATCATAATGTAGCCTGGCCACGTGGGGTAGAGAGGCGTAGTTTTTACATCTTTCCTGGCCTGTTGTCCTGCTGCTATTTCCAAGCAAAGATGGAGCAGGACTCGATTATTCCTTATGCGCCGATTCGTGGGTTAGCACTCCCAGCGTTCCTTTGTTAATGTGAGTTATCGACAGTGGTCAGTTTATGTTCATTTTCGGCATCGTATGGTCATTTTCATTTGATGTTTTCTTTAAAAGATAGTGACAGCTACAAGTATATCTGTTGTCTCTGAATACAGACATGTACTCTGGCAGTAGCAATCACCCGTGGACGGTTGTCTTTCTAAATGAGAACGCAGGACAGAGAACATTTCCAACTACTGTATTTTATCCAGCCACAGAGTCAGTGGGCTGTGTGTACCAGTACATGTCCAGCATTGTCATGTGAGGTACTAGTAGCCGATAGGAAAATGGAGCCCATGGAGCCACTTGGTGAATCTTGGGGTGCATGCAATGTTACTGAACACGCCAGTCATACTCCCTGAAACTGGAGTAGTGGCATTAGACATGCTCAGTTGCCTAGCATTATCTTTTTTTAGCCAAATAAAACAATTGACGTTGGAAAAATAAAACATTTATTTTTCTATTATTCAGCAAGAATTTGTGGAGCTACCTGCCAGGCATAATAATAGAATTTGTAATCATGAAATAGATTTAATTCTATGTCCGAGTTGAGAACAACTACTAACCCATCTCATATATTTTCTTCTTTATCAAGGAGTGACGTTTGGTGAAAAAGTAACAAAGAAGAAGAAGTTTCTTCAAGGATCTTATCTAAGTGCACTTTCTGTTGCTACGTCATTTCTAGTAAGACACTTTTCCTTTTTCTCTGATGTGAAGCAAATAAATGCCACAGAAACGCTTTGTTTAAACATCTCACTGTGGGGGTTAAATATAAACCCTTCAGACTGTCTTGGGAGTTTGAATGGCAGGCATTTGGGGGTTTGCCTTGGGGGTTAATGTAGATGAATTGAGGATTTTTGGAGTCCATCAATTCAAGTGCACGCGAGTATGTAGTGAGAGTGTATCAGACACTGTTCAGATGACCGGGGTTTTTTCATTGTTGCCTCCTCCGTATCAGTTACCTTGTGTGTCTGTCTCTCTGTCTGAAAAGAAGAAAAGGACCGACAGCAGGCGGTCTGCGTTTATCAGGACCAGAGAGGAGGACGGGAGGGTGAGGGAAGGACATGAGCGAGGAAGGGGCTTCCGGTTACAGGGGAGGAGGGCAGATCTCGCCCTGCTCCCGGAGGTGGGAGCGCCAGGAAAGAAAGTTAAGCTAATTTAGGAGCGCCTTGGAAGTGCGGGCTTTCTGTGACTCTGAATTTATTGCCTTACATCACAGGCCCGTAATTGCAAAGCCCTGGAGGACTGTATTTCGACGTTAAAACTTTATTGGTCCGGGTTAATAGTTCCAGCACGCCAGTACGAAGTGGAGTCTTACTCAGAAGTTTTCATGAGTGAAACCTCTTCTGAGGCCCACCTTTCTTTGTTTTTAAAGGGGATAAAACTACACGGACACTAGCCCGTTTAAAAAGAACGGGATTTTGGAAAGTGTTTAGCGGGGGATATTTCTGGTACGTTACAATAAATTAACATCAACCGTTTAAATATTAGATCCCATTTGATTAAGCCTGGTTCTGTCAGTAAAAACCCGCGGGAAGGTACTTAAGACTTTTTGTTGTTGTTCTTGTCATTGGAAGAACAGTTTCGCTATTTAACATCAGGTCTGATTTTTCCCTTGAATAATTATGTGTCAGAAAGTACTTGAATAAATTTAGAGAATGAGTTCCTTGTTAGAACACTTTATTCTAATACCGGTTCCTTGTTGCTTTATTGTTAAACTTGGAAGAAAGTGGACTTTTATATCTTTCAGTTCAGGCAACTCGGAGAACGGGCATTGCTTTTCAGCTGAAGCAAAGTGTCTTCCAGACCAAATCTTACGCCTGCCCCGGCGGGAGGGGGTGACGCCGCCCAGTTCAGACTGTGAGATGGAGCCCCGGGCCGGTCTTGTGTGAATCTCTGACTGCTCCTCCTCTTCATCCGGCTGACCTGTCTCCCAGGTCCCTTTGTCCTCCCACTGCTCCAACGGGGTGACGGGAGGGAGAGCGCTGCTCAGAACCAGCCCCTCTGAACCACGGGCAGGGCCCTGTGCCGAGGGCAGCTGTCCGGTCCGGGTCACGTTGGCGTTAGGAGTTTGGAGGCTTCCTTCCCTGCCGGAGCTGCGGGAAGTCGCAGTGCTCATTCTTCATGGCGGCCTGTCACCCGCTGCTCAGGAGTCACTCTGAGGATGGGAGGGGATGCTCTTTCCTTCTCAGTAGCGTCACACGGTGACTCAGCAGCTGCCGGTGAGGGATGTCCCTGCGATCCTGCCCTAATTTGGAGTAGAAACTGGAGGAGTTGGCACAGAGATTGGGCAAAAATCTTTCTAACCTTTTCTCTTTTCTTTCATGTTTTAGAACTGCTTTGGGCTTCTGTGTTAGGTCTGTGCTCCACTTTGAGTTAATTTTTTTATATGGTGTGAGGTAAGGGATGAGATTTTTATTTTTACTTTTTGCAAATGTAACATTTTTGAGAAGCTAATAGAGTCTCCTGTTGAATTACTTTTGGCATCTTTGTTGAAAATCAATTGACCATTGTATGTGGGTGTGTTTCAGGACTCTCTCTTCTGTTTTTATTAATCTATAAATCTGCCCTTAATGGCGATGCTGTACTGTCTTGATTATACTGTAGCTTTCTGATGAGTCTTCAAAGCAGACGGTGTAAATCCTCCAGTCTCGTTGCACGCCTCCGTTTTCCTCTCCCGGGTTCTTTCCACTGCTCTCCGTGTTCTGTAGAACAGCCGCTCAGTCTGCAGCAATGCCTGCCGGCGTTTGGATCAGGAACACTTTTACCTTACCGGGCTCTTAGGGTGTTTTTCTCTCCAGGCTTCTCACTTAATCTGTTGTAGTCCAAGAGCACCCTCTGTGTCTGCGTTGTGAGTGCGGGATGCTGTCTGCGTCAGTGACTGGTGTTCACCGCACACTCCGAAGTGGTTGAGAGGCGCTTTCTGAAAACGCTACTTCGGTCACATTGGCTGCTCGTGCGGTTCGAGACGTGCCCTTCTGATCTCCTATCACCCACCAGCGGCCGAGGGAGCCACGTGGCCGTCCTCAGCAGTGGTGGTGGGCTGGGCTGTTTCTCCGTTCGCTCCCGGCTCATGGCATTTGAAGCGCTAAAATTAGGTGCATGCATATTTAGTGGGTCTTGTTTTGCTTTTTAATGTCTGCTTGCTGAATGGGGTCCACTGTCTTGGAACGCCCCTCGTCGCTGCGGGTAACGTGTTGAGACACAGTTCCTGAAAGAGCTCACGTGGTTTGGTTTGGTTTTTACTGCCCTCTCTGCGGGTCTGTCTCCTCTCCCGTCCACTTGCGGAGTTTTTGACAGAGTCTGAGGTTGTTCTGGGCCTCCGTGTGTCAACTTTCCGTCCGCTGGGACTGCTCGCAGGCTGGTTCCAACGCCTGTTTGAGTCATTGGTTAGGGTGTGCCACCGTATGGTTTCCTGTGAGACAGTCCTTAGCTTTCGGTTGTGTGTTTTAGATTTTTCACATGACAGCCAAATCTGGAAACTCCGCCTGCCGTATTTGACGGCACAGCCAGTTACCTGTGTGCCTACATGGCATTTGCCCATATGGCTCCTGTTTGGTTACACCGGATGCACACACACCCATTTCCATGTGTTTTGTCATTGTCTTATGTCCTTAGAATTTTTGAAAACGGGATATTTTTCAAGGGGAGCTGAAATTTAGGTTTCTTTTTGAAAAAAATAGACGATTTGACCCACATTTCAGATCTTCAGAACCTTTTCTCCGGAGGACAGTTCGGAGTGACTGGTTCTCAAAGGCAGTCACGAGTGTTTCGTTCCCGGCGCGTGCCTTCCTTTCCTTTGCTCTTTCACCCGAAGGTGGGCACAGCTCCCTGCAGTACCACTGTCATCACGATGCCCAGGGCTCCCCGAAGTGTGTCTAGCGCTGAGGTCTGGGCCTTCTGTCCAGCTTCCTACCGGCATTTCCAGCTGCCTGGTCCACGACCGTCTCGAGCTCAGTGTGACCGAAATTGAGTTCCTAGCACATTGCGGACCAGCAGCCTCTGCCGGCCTTACCCAGTGGCGATGAGTTTCTGCTGCACAAGTTCAGAAAACGTTTTACACACATGTTCCAGGCACGCTTGGAGATTAGATACCCATGGCATCGCGAAGTTATTTATTACATGTTCTTACAAGCTACTGTCTTTTTTTAAAAAATACATATTTTATTGATTTTTTACAGAGAGAAAGGGAGAAGGATAGAGAGTTAGAAACATCAATGAGAGAGAAACATATGTCTGCAACCAAGGTCCATGCCCTTGACCGGAATCAAACCTGGGACCCTTGAGTCCGCAGGCCCAAACTCTATCCACTGAGCCAAACTGATTAGGGCACAAGCTGCTATCTTTTTAAAGTATGGTCCTTTGTAAAACACTGTGTACTGTGAAGCGAGAATTCTCGTGATCTGTCTGCAGTGTGCTACATTCATCTCTTTTAAAGAAGGAATGAAGCCTTATAGATTTTCTCATGGTAGATGCCTATTTGGTTGTTCACAGCATCCAGTTGCTGATGGTACATGGTTACTGCATTAGAAAGTAGTTTTATTGTAGTAGCTTTTGATAAAATGTTAACAGGTAGTTGATTATTAGAATCATTCCAAATGGTGTGTTCTGATGAGTGGTGTTTATTTAATAAGGGCCAAGTTGAAAGTAAAGTTCACCTTCTGTTTAAAGTCCGTGCTCTTAAAATATTTATGTACCGAAGCCACAGGTTCTTTAAAACAGTAAACAGAATGGATTGTAAAAGACTGAACATCTGTAATTGGCATTAGAATGGCGTGGTTGGAGTTTGAGCGCTAGGCTCTGCTGTCTCGCAAATTGAGACTACACCAACCCATACTGAGAATCTTCCTTAACCTCTGGTTCCTGGTTCTTTTTAATGGCATGCCACAAAAAGTAATTCAATTATCTGAGAGTTCAGTTTAAACTGATTTTTTTTAACTATATTAATTTTGCCTGAATACAGTTATAGGCCTGGTAGCTAATTAGATTCGTTTTTACTCCATAGGGCTCTGGTTGGCAAACTGCGGCTCATGAGCCACATGTGGCTCTTCCACAAAATGCCACGGTCTGGGCGAGGCTATTTTGAAGAAGTGTTAGGAGAAGTTTACATTAAAAAAAATGTGGCTCTCAAAAGAAATTTCAGTCGTTATACTGTTGAAATTTGGCTCTGTGGACTAATGAGTTTGCCAACCACTGCCCTAGGGTAAGATATATTACTTTCTCTATGTGCAAAAAAGTGCCCAACTGTATTTGTTTTTATTTTATTTTTTTTATTTTTTAATATATTTTATTGATTTTTTTTACAGAGAGAAAGCGAGAGGGAGAAAGAGTTAGAAACATCTATGAGAGAGAAACATCCATCAGCTGCCTCCTGCACGCCCCCTACTAGGGATGTGCCCGAAACCAAGGTACATGCCCTTGACCAGAATCGAACCTGGGACCCTTGAGTCTGCAGGCTGACGTTCTATCCACTGAGCCAAACTGGTTAGGGTCCAACTGTGTTTGTTAAACGTGGGTTTTAATTTTAAAGGTGGGTTTTAAGTTTGTGATTTCTACTAAAACTCCTTGTATTAAAAACAGTTGAAACATGCAGTTATTTTAAAGATGTATACATAATTTTTAGAGTATTGTCTTTTTAAAAAATATATATATTTTATTGATTTTTTTACAGAGAGGGAGAGAGTTAGAAACATCGATGAGCAAGAAACATCCATCAGCTCCCTTCACGCCCCCTACTGGGGGATGTGCCCGAAACCAAGGTACATGCCCTTGACCGGAATCGACCCTGGGACCTTTCAGTCCACAGACCGACGCTCTATCCACTGAGCCACACCGGTTTCGGCTTTTCAGAGTGTTGTCTTTTTGAAAGTGTAGTAAAATGGCATCTGCCACTTTAGCCGTTTGAAGTGTGCAGTTCAGTGGCGTTAGGTAGATCCCCATTGCTGTGCGTGGATCACCGCCACCCATCTCGGAGCTGTTTCATCATCTCCGACCGACACTCTGCACCCTTAGCACTGACTTCCATCCCCTCCCTCCGCCCCTGGCCACTGCCTGTTCACCTCTTCCTTCTCTATGCATTCGGCGCTCGGAATGCCTCCTGATGTAAGTGGAATCATACCGTATGTGTTCTGTGAATTTATGAATGTCCCAGTATTTGTCCCCCATCCCTCCAAAATATTTTTATTGCGGAAGCGTTGGAAGCACTAGGTTTTGACACAGCTGTCACTCACAAATGACAAATGATGTAATTGCCAGTCATTCTACTAGAGAGATGAAGGGAAGGAACACCCTTGTCTTTGACTGATCCTCAGAGACGGAGGGAATGGACATAGGCTCACAGACCCACCCACACCCACCCCGTGAGGCACGGGGTTTACTCTCGGGGCCTGGCTTTTGCCTCCTCAGGGAGGTGCCGCTCCGGGTGGGAAGGAGCTCATTGAAGGGCTGACGGGAGAGCATCGCCCGGCACACTGTTGGGAAGTCGGCGGTGGCTTTGGGAGCTGGCGAACAGCACTCCTGCTGGTGTGGCTGGCAGTTCGCAGGACGTGCGTAAGGCAGGTTGGAGCTGTCCGATGGTTCGCCATCAGGGCTTTTCGGGATGTGTCATGATGTTTGTGAGAGAAGCTTTGGAGCGAGACTCCTGTGTTCAGACGCTAAGCTGTGCCTCTTCCTGTGTGACCCTGGACACGACACTCGCTGTCTCTGTGCGCCAGTAATCCCGTTATGGAACGAGGGACTTAGAGCAGACTCAGAGGACTGCGGTGAGGAGAGAAGCGTGGAAACGTGCTGGCCACAGAACAGCCTCAGCAAGGCAGGCGCTTGTTGCTGTAGCCACAGCACGAGGAAACAGCAGCGGCTGCGGCTGCGTCTGAGCCAGGGCTGGGGTGCAGGAAGACCTAAGAGAGGTTTTAGGGGTCACATGGACAAGCTTCAGCTAGTTTTATTTCAGGTTGGTTTATCCTCACCCAAAGATGTTTGCCGTTGATGTTCAGGGAGAGTGGGAGAGAGAGAGAGACGGAGAGGAACATCGATGTGAGGGAGACACGTGGGTGGGCTGCCTCCTGCACCCGCTGGACCAGGGCCCGGCCTGGAGGAGGGCTTCACCTTACTGACTGGTTTGAACTAATAGCCCGTCAGCGTGCAGCACCAAGTCAGGTTTGGAATTTGCACAGCGTTTTCATGATTGGCAAATCCATGGAACTTACATTTTCCAACTTGTGTTTTCTTTTAGATCTTAGAGAATCCCAGCGGCAACCCTTGGACAGAAGCTGCAATAACAGAAGCCGTGTATGATGCATTAGGCTACTGAAGAAAAGCACTTTTGAATTAAATATTTGGAATATAAGGGAGGAAAGGTGACCGAAAATGGGGCGGAAGAAAATACAAATCACACGCATAATGGATGAAAGGAACCGACAGGTAAATGAACATCTTAACTTACCTATTTAATAGATACAGGTGTTTTTTTCTTTAAAAAGGAGTGGAGGATAAAATGGTTGAATTGTTCTTACACACAATTTTAAGTCTAAATATATACATATATATATGTATGTGTATATATATATATATATATATATATATATAATATATTTTATCGATTTTTTTTTTTTACAGAGAGGAAGGGAGAGGGATAGAGAGTTAGAAACATCCATGAGAGAGAAACATAGATCAGCTGCCTCCTGCACACCTACTACTGGGAATGTTTCCACAACCAAGGGCCAATGCTCTAGCCACTGAGCCAAACCAGTTAGGGCTAAATATTGTTTTTTTAGACTAAATTAAATACTTTAGCCATCAGAAAGTTTTGGCTTTTTATCATTTGCTTTAAGGAAACATTTTTATTTCAGAAATCATGTGTTAATTACAAAAACATAGGCAGAAAGAAGAAAAGTAAAATCTCTGCAGTGATTTTATGTTCACTAATTGTGTACATTTTTCATAATATATTCTTCTGTACATTTCATTATTAGTATTCTACATATTGATCATTTAAAATTATCACCTCTGTTTTCATAAGTAGGTAATTCTTACGTTAACTACAGCTGTCAGTGAATGTGTTCTGGTCAGTTAAGTTTTCAGGTTAACCAACAGATAATCATATTTTTTACAACTCTGGTTATCACAAATATTCTACATCATTTATGTACCTGGTGGGCAAAAGTAGGTTTACAGTTGTTTGTATAGAAACAACTATAATAATCGATAATAATAAAGGCGTAATATGCTAATTAGACCAGATGTCCTTCAGGACGAAACTGGGGCTGTGAGGGAAGCCCAGGTCCCAGGTAAAGCTCAGGTCCCGGGTGCCAGAGGTAAGCTGGTGCTGTAGGAAGGCCTGCTCTTGTATGAATTCCTGTAAATCTTCCATACCAATAAAATGGTAATATGCTAATTAGACCAGACATCCTTCCTGACAGAGCCAGGCCTGGGTAAAGCCGGCCCGGGTCCCTGGTGCCTGTGGCTGGCTGGCAGAGGGAATCCTGGGTCCTGTGTGCAGTGCCGAGGCAGAGGAGGTTCGGAGCGATCAGGCCAGCAGGGGAGCAGTTGGGGCGATCAGGCAGGCAGGCAGGCAGAGGTGGTTAGGGGCGATCAGGCAGGCAGGTGAGTGTTTAGGGGCCAGCAAGAGGCCCAGAGGGTAACCCGGCAGTTGGACATCCCCTGAGGGGTCCCGGATTGGAGAGGGTGCAGGCCAGGCTGAGGAACCCCGTTCCTGTGCACAAATTTCATGCACCAGGCCTCTAGTAATAAATAATAATACAGTAATAAACTGTTTTGCTTGTGCACAACAGTCTTTGTTTGTCTGAGAAGGTCTTTATTTCTCTTGAAGTACAATTTCTCAGGACACAGCGTTTAGGCTGGTGGGCCCTCCCCGCCTCCCCGCCCGACACTAGAAACTTGCCCGTGTGCTCGTGCTTGTTGTGGTGTCGGCGGAGAGCTTGGACGTGGTTCTTACAGTTCCGCGTCGGTGATGGCTGTTTCCCCTCCGGCTGCTTTCGGGATCTTTCCCCCTTTGATTTTACACAGTTTACGTGTAAACGCCTTGCTGTCGTCTGGGCTTCGGAGGGGTTGTTTGTTTATTGTTGGCATTACGTTGCTTGGCGTTCTTTGAGCTTCCGGATCTGCGGTGTGGTGTCTGAGCGTTAATTTGGGGAAATTCTCACATGCTGTCCTCCAGATATTTCCCCTGTGCTGTCTCTCCTCTCGCTGCTGTTTACGTTTCTCTGGCAGCCCTCAGCTCAGGCTTCTTCCTCATTAGTCCATCCCGCCGAGGACCCTCAGAGACGTTCCTTTGTGTGGTGTTTCCCTGCCGGCACTTAAAAGGGGTTTTTAAAAAGAATGTCCACCTCTCTGCTCACCTGTTGCTGCGCGCTGTCTCCTTTTCCAGGAGAGCCTTAGCGTGGTGCTCACGGCTGTTGTGAGTTGCTGGTCCGGCCATCCCAGCCTTTCTTTTTCTTCTTACTGATTGTTAGAGAGACTGGAAGGGAGGAAGAGAGACAGAGAGAGAAACATCGATGTGAGAGGGCCACATCGGTTAGCTGTCTCCCTCACGTGCCGATTGAGCCTGCCACTGAGGTACCTGCCCTGGACTGGAATTGAGCCAATCGGCGTGTGTGCGTGCGCATGTGTGTGTGTGTGTGTGTGTCCCTGCGCTCCCAGGAGAACGTGAGCTGCGGGGGGTGGTGGGTGAGGGGGTCGGGCTGGGAGGCTCTGCAGTCCTCAGGCCGACGCTCTAGCCACTGGGCCAGACGGCCTCGGGCTGAGTCCAGCGGGGGTGCGTGCTTCTGCTGCGGCTCTGCATCTGCAGCCCGTGCTGCTGCCCCGAAGGAGGCCTGGTCCGTGTGTCCAGGCGGAGGCGCCGAGGATGCACAGGGGACCAGGCCTGGGGCCGGGGGAGTTAGGAGCGTGGTCCGGAGCCTCGCGAGGCCTGGACGGAGTTATGAGCGGTGACTCCAGCCCCATGGCGGAGGGTGGGCTGGGAGTCTGACGCAGCGGCTGAGGGAGCGGGCGGCCTGCGAGGGGGAAGGTGTGGATGCTGCTCTCCAGCAGTCACTGCCGAGGAGCAGGGGGTCAGGAGCGGCCGGCACATCCCAGGGCCCGTGGTCTTCGCTCTGGGGGGAGGAGGGGTCGCTGGGGGAAGAGCGGACTGTGTGGACAGGAGTGGGCAGAAGCGCCGGGGGGGGGGGGGCGGCACGGGCAGGTAAGAATGAGGCGTCTGAGCGGAGGGGGGTGGCGGGAAGGGAGAGGGCGCTGCCTGTGTCTGATCCCCGGTGGAGCGTGGTCTGGGGGAGGCGGGAGGGGTCGGCTTGGAGAGTGGCTGGCACACACGTCGTGATGCCAGGCACGCGGCGTGGAGGCTGAGACTTAGATCCTCAGTGAGAACGCCAAGCGGCCGTGTGTGTGCGTGTGTGTGTGCGTGTGTGTGTGCGTGTGCGTGTGTGTCCCCGCGCTTCGAGGAGAATGTGAGCTCCGGGGTGGAGAGCGGGGGGTGGTGGGTGAGGGGGTCAGGCTGGGAGGCTCTGCAGGCAGCACCTCAGGAGGGGTGGCGGGAGTGAGAACAGGGGTGGCCATGGAACCCCAGAGGCCGGGGAGGCCCTGAGGGCGCCAGCAGCAGCGGGGGGACTTGGTAAAGGGGGAAGGGCTTTGGAGGCGCCGTAACCATGGGGCGCGGGGAAGGGCCGGCGGAGGGGACGGTGAGAGGCCTGTGCGGCGCGGTGACAGGTGTGGCTTCGGGAGCGGGTGCTTGGCACGTGGAAGAGGCTGTGCATCTGGAGGCCGGGACACACTGGGATGCGAGGCCGAGGTTTTGGCAGTGACCCCGCCCCATGCTGAGCCCCAGAGAGAGAAGAGCAGGTAGAAGAGGGGTGGCTGGGTGAACCTCAGCGGCTGAGGGAGAGGACAGGGGGTCACTGGCGCCCGGAAAGGCCGCATCCTCAGGCGGAGGGAGCACCGGCCTGTGTCTGAGGCTGCGGGGAGAAAGGCGAGGTCAGGGCGGGAGCGGGCTGTGCCTGCGCTGCCGTTCAGGGTGCACTGGGGGCTGGAGCGGGCGAGGGGGCAGATGTGCTGTTGAGTTGGGGGACAGCCTGCGTGAGGGGGCTCCTGGAGGGGTCTCGGGGTCTGTGGGAGCCGTTGTAAGCCGGTCGGTCAGGGGCACGGGCAGCTGTTTCCGGGTCCTGGGCTGGAGCGGCCGGGGTGCAGGCCTCGCTCCCGGAGGCCGCGCTGCCGGAGCCGGGAGAGAGCGGGAGGTGGCGTGGCAGGTGGGGTGGAGGCTCCCGGAGGCCGCGCTGCCGGAGCCGGGAGGTGGCGTGGCAGGTGGGGTGGAGGCTCCCGGGTGTGAAGCCAGGAGCCGCTCCGTCTTCACACTCGGACTCAGGATTAAGACTCACTTTCAGAAATGTTTACATGGCTTTTTAGAGAGAGGAAGGGGGAGGGATGGAGAGAGACACAGCGATGAGAGAGAAACATCGTGGATCGGCTGCACAGCCTCCACTGGGGATGGAGCCCGCCGCCCGGGCCTGTGCCCTGACGGGGAACCGGACCGCGACCTCCCGGTCCCTGGGCCGGCCGCAGCGGCGGGCGGGCGCTGACGCTGTAATAAAAGGCCTTCCTTGCCTCTGCCTCTAGGTCACCTTCACGAAGCGGAAGTTCGGGCTGATGAAGAAGGCCTACGAGCTGAGCGTGCTGTGCGACTGCGAGATCGCGCTCATCATCTTCAACAGCTCCAACAAGCTGTTCCAGTACGCCAGCACCGACATGGACAAGGTGCTGCTCAAGTACACCGAGTACAACGAGCCGCACGAGAGCCGCACCAACTCCGACATCGTGGAGGTAACGCCGCGCCCGCCCGCCCGACAGCGCCTGCGCTGGGTCCTTCTCTGAGTCCCTGCTTTTAAAATGCGTCCTTACTGATGTCCGAGAGGAGGGAGAGGGAGAGAGGAACATCAGGATGAGAGAATCAGGGATCGGCTGCCCCCTGTACGCCCCACGGGGGTCGAGCCTGCAACCGGGAATCCAATCCTGACCTCCTGGTTCCGAGGTCGATGCTCAGCCCCTGAGCCCCGCCGGCCGGGCCGGGTCGTTTCTTTGGAGGATCTAATGGCCGCCTGTGACGACCCACCGCAGCCAGACACGTGTCCTGCTCAGCGAGACACATGACCGAGGCTGGTGTGCACCCACGTCACCGGCACGTCACCTGTGCTGGCTCACAGGAGTGTCTGAGTTCTCAGTCTGAGGAACTGTTATCACGATGAGCTGGTTGTACTGTCTTCATTGTTTGTGATGGCAGTGATAGCCCGGGGCTCGAACCCCTGATGAAGTGACAGACGCGAGCTGGCAGCATTCCTCTTACTATCTATCACCTGCGCTCGCGGTGGGGAGGGTGCCCTCGTTTTCCCTCTCGCAGCTCTGCAGCCGCTGGCGGGAGGAGGGAGCGGATGGTTTCGGAGTGGTTCCCCCGTGGGCAGCGGTGGTGGAAACCGCGCCTGCGGAACGGAGGGCCGGCTGGCTCCCCTGCCCCCTCTCCCCGGAGACGCCAGCGCCCCGTGTACTTCCGGCAGCCTGTACATGGGCTCGGCCTCACCGTGGTCTGCTTCGTTATATGTGGAGATTTTCCTCCATTTTCATTATACTGTTCTCTCCTCGAAAAGGCAGATCCCTCGGCTTCATTTTGTGACGTTAGAAAGTGGTTTCAGTCCGTCCGGCGTTTCCGGGGGGAGACGCTGAACCCCCTGAAAGGACGCCCCGCTCCCTGTGGCAGAAGGAACGGCGCTCCGGTCCAGGTTTCAGTCACGCGGTCAAACCCGGGTGAAGGCCCCTCCTGGTGCGGGCGAGTGGCCGCCGCGGACTGTGTTAGGGGTCGGACGAGAGCTGTAACTGGCCCCGCGCTCGCCGCCTCAGCCCTTCATCTTGTCACAGAACCGTGGCCGCAGAAAGTAAAACTCCCCGCTTTATAGCCGGAGCCGTTACCGCTCACGCAGGGCGGAGTGAGAGCAGGAGGAGTGTGTGGCAGCGCTGCCGCGAGGACTGCGCTCTGCCGCCACCGGGCTGCCGGTTCCGTGTAAGAGGCTCCTCCCGCGGCCGAGCTCCGGGGACACGCGTGGTCCGTCCTTAGCCGCCTCCCCGGTAAATGACTCCTTGCCACGGGCATTTTTGCGCTCCCATCGCTCACACCAGCACGCACTGCGCATAGACTCCCTGGGTTAGACGCCGGGAACTTTGCAGCAGAGCTGTGTGAACAGAGCACCGTTCGGGTGGCTTTCAGAGGTTTCCTAGCTGGGTTTTCTTGCAATGGGATTGTCCCTCGTGTTAAGTGTAAAGTGATAGCTGCTGCTTAAATCTCCCTTTCTGATAAAAGGGGGCGGAGCCGTAAGTCAGCCACGAAGAGAGCGGGCTGTGCCACTGTCACAGACAGACGTGGCGGCCGCCTTCTGGCCCTGCCCTCTCCTCTCTGCCCTCTCCGCTCTGCCCTCTCCATTCTGCCATCTCCACTCTGCCATCTCCGCTCTGCCCTCTCCGCTCTGCCGGCGGCAGCGTATTGCCAGGGCCCGGAAGTGGAGCGTGCGCAGGCTGGCGGCATTACTGCTGCAGAGATCGGGAGGCGGCGGTCTGGCCCGGTCCTCCAGAGCTTCCCGGAGACCCCCTCCCCCC